>JAQBSW010000870.1:0-163265 GCA_029291075.1 Eudiplozoon nipponicum | reverse complement strand
GCAATTATAATGTTGGTAAAATATACCGACTCAGCAATCATAGAGTTGATACCATGTACCGACTCGGCAATCATAGTGTTAATAACATGTACTGACTCGGTAATCATAATGTAGCTACCATGAAACGACTGGGAAAATGTGGTGTTGGTACCATATACCGACTCGGCAATCATTGAGTTGATACCATGTACCGACTCGGCAATAATGGTTTTGATATCATGTACGGACTCGGTAATTATAGAGTGGATACCATGTACCGACGCGGCAATCATAGTGGTGATACCTTGTACGTACACGGCAAACATAGTGCTGAAACCATGTAGCAACTCAGTAATCATAGTGTTGATACCATGTATAGACTCGGAAATCATAGCGTTCATACCATGTACGGACTCGGTAACCATACTTTTGATACCGTGTACCGACTCTGCGATCATAGTGTTGATACCATGTACGGACTCGGTAATCATAGTGTTGCTACCATGAACCGACTGGGAAAATATGCTGTTGGTACCATATACCGAATCACAATCATTGAGTTGATACCATGTACCGACTCGGAAATCATAGTGTTGTTACCATGAATCGACTGGGAATATATGGTGTTGTTACCATATACAGAATCAACAATCATAGAGTTGATACGATGTACCGACTCGGCAATCATAGTGGTGATACCTTGTACGTACACGGCAATCATAGTGTTGAAACCATGTACCAACTCAGTAATCATAGTGTTGATACCATTAACGGACTCGGCAATCATAGTGGTGATACCTTGTACGTACACGGCAAACATAGTGCTGAAACCATGTAGCAACTCAGTAATCATAGTGTTGATACCATGTATAGACTCGGCAACCATAGTGTAGGTAAAATATACCGACTCAGCAATCATAGAGTTGATAGCATGTACCGACTCGGCAATCATAGTGTTGATAACATGTACCGACTCGGTAATCATAGTGTTGCTACCATGAACCGACTGGGAAATTATGGTGTTGGTACCATCTACCGACTCAGCAATCATTGAGTTGATACAATGTACCGACTCGGAAATCATAGTATTGCTACCATGAATCGACTGGGAATATATGGTGTTGTTACCATATACAGAATCAAAAATCATAGAGTTGATACGATGTACCGACTCGGCAATCATAGTGGTGATACCTGGTACGTACACGGCAATCATAGTGTTGAAACCATGTATCAACTCAGTAATCATAGTGTTGATACCATGTACGGACTCGGTAACCATAGTTTTTATACCATGTACCGACTCGGCAATCATAGTGTTGATAACATTTACCGACTCAGTAATCGTAATGTTGCTACCATGAACCGACTGGGAATATATCCTGTTGGTACCATCTACCGACTCCGCAATCATTGAGTTGATACCATGTATAGACTCGGAAATCATAGCGTGCATACCATGTACGGACTCGGTAACCATACTTTTGATACCGTGTACCGACTCTGCGATCATAGTGTTGATACCATGTACGGACTCGGTAATCATAGTGTTGCTACCATGAACCGACTGCGAAAATATGGTGTTGGTACCATATACCGTCTGGTCAATCATAGTGTTGATACCATGTACCGACTCGGAAATCATATTATTGATACCATGTACTGACTCGGCAATTATATTGTTGATACCATGTACCGACTCGGTAATCATTGTTTTGATACCATGTACCGACTCGGAAACTATAGTGTTGATACCATGTACCGACTCGGCAATCATAGTGTTGATAACATTTACCGACTCGGTAATCGTAATGTTGCTACCATGAACCGACTGGGAAAATATCGTGTTGGTACCATCTACCGACTCCGCAATCATTGAGTTGATACCATGTATAGACTCGGAAATCATAGCGTTCATACCATGTACGGACTCGGTAACCATACTTTTGATACCGTGTACCGACTCTGCGATCATAGTGTTGATACCATGTACGGACTCGGTAATCATAGTGTTGCTACCATGAACCGACTGCGAAAATATGGTGTTGGTACCATATACCGTCTGGTCAATCATAGTGTTGATACCATGTACCGACTCGGAAATCATATTATTGATACCATGTACTGACTCGGCAATTATATTGTTGATACCATGTACCGACTCGGTAATCATTGTTTTGATACCATGTACCGACTCGGAAACTATAGTGTTGATACCATATACCGACTCGGCAATCATAGTGCAGATACCATGTACCGATTCGGAAATCATTGTTTTGATACCATGTACCGACTCGGAAACTATAGTGTTGATACCATATACCGACTCGGCAATCATAGTGTAGATACCATGTACCGATTCGGAAATCATATTGTTGATACAATGTACCGACTCGGCAATCATAGTGTTGTTACCATGTACAGAATCGGTAATTATAATGTTGATACCATGTACCGACTCGGCAATCATAGTATTTAAAAGAAACATGTTGCGCGACAGGAAATAAACAATTTACCTGATTTTCGGATTGCGTACCGAAATATTTGAATCCACTGTCATCATGATTTTTGCATATATTTCGGGTTCCAATTACGGAACCCTTTTTCAATGCCAAACACATCACACACTTAGTTGACAATCAATATGTCAAGTGGAAATATTAATTTAAACCGCCTCATTTATACTTGATTTTAGATCTCTTAAGCATAACGTTTTTTTATAAAAATGTTAGGAAAGTGTATGTTAAATTGGTTTGTGTATGTG
The DNA here is from genome assembly GCA_029291075.1 of Eudiplozoon nipponicum. Classification (NCBI taxonomy): domain Eukaryota; kingdom Metazoa; phylum Platyhelminthes; class Monogenea; order Mazocraeidea; family Diplozoidae; genus Eudiplozoon; species Eudiplozoon nipponicum. Next base: position 160,522 of record JAQBSW010000870.1, on the reverse strand, counting down.
TCTGCATGTATACACTCTTCGCAATGAGATTACAGTGATATAATGACAATTAATGACAACTCACTAGATAAGCGTACGTCATGCTGTGTGTATGTGTTCTCGTTTGTTTTGAATTGAGGAGTAATCAGTTAATGCAAGTCTGCACTCATCCCAGTGAAATTACAGCGATTTGGCAACATCTGACTATTCACTGGATAAGCGTGTTTGTGCGTATATGCGTGAGCGTTTACTTAAAACTGAGAGCTAATCTGTTACATGTAATTACAGGCACGTGTAACGGTCATACAAGTAAAACTAAAATGATAACTGTCATTTCCTAGCTGCACACGTCAGACCTATTTTACACTTACTTTTCTAAATGAAGTAATTACGAGTGGCATTTCAGTGAGGAGGGGGAATGACACTATTAATAGAGTAAATAATTAATAGGTAGTAAAATTAAATTAGAAACGGATAAAGTGTTTCAATAGGGTAGAAAGTTAAATTAAACGGTACGTAAAATAAATTAAAAATTGCCTGATAAAGAAGATACTAGTAATAGTGCAAAGAAAATAAAATAAAAATAAACCTTGTCATCATGTATAGATAAATGTATGTTAAAGGCGCTACACTAACAACAAGTAATCAAGGATGAAATAATCAAAATAAATTAGGCGATATTGAATTAATCAATCTCCACTTCTGTAAGTTAATATCAGTCCAGTGTTCTTATTCTTTTACTTGAGCGAGTTTCTGATTCTGATTCTGATTCGTGCAATCTTCGTTTTCTACCATTATTTAGTGCTGTATTCCAAATAGGACCTAGTGATTTTTCTACGGCTGTTTCATTCATTATGTCATTTCTCGATTTAATTTCGATGGATTCTCTAATCAGTCTAGTCGATCTGCTACGGCTACAAATTGATATACGTCTGCACCCATCCCAATTAATTGTGTGTCCTGTCTCTACTGTATGGCGTGCAAGATCTGATCTATTAACATGGGCATACTTGCATGCGGTTTTATGTTCCCCTCTTCTAACCTTAATTGGGCGCATGGTTTCACCCACATACATCAAGTTACAGTCGTTACATGGAATTTCATATACTCCTGATGTGTCTAGCGGTTCTATTTTTTCCTTTTGGTTGGGAAGTATAATACCTAGTGTAAGGGTCTGTTTTAAAATAGTACGTATATATTGTATTTTGATGCTACCATTTTTATTTTCCTACTTAGTTTAGAGTCAGGTATAACCATTACCCTCCGGTCATCTTTTAATTTATTTGACTTCACGTACTTCCAGTCATGATTAAATTTACTTATAACGCTCATTATAGTTGCTTCAATTAACTTTAGAGGATACCCATTAGCACTGAATATTTCTCGCAGTCTCCCTAATTCAATCTCTCTATGTTTATTATCTGTTAATCTTAAGCTTCTTATTATCATCGATTTTAAGATACCGATTTTCATTCTATATGGATGATTTGAATCGAAATTAAGAAGAATACCTGAGTAAGTATCCTTCCTATAAACATCCCGTTCTAGTTTTGTACCATTTCTAATTAACTTGACATCCAGAAATGGTAATTCGCCACATGATTCATTTTCAATTGTAAATTTAAGCTCGCTCACCTGATTTGCTATGTTTAAGAAATTTATCAGATGATCCTCCCCGTGATTCCAAATAACTAATATATCATCCAAATATCGTACATACAATTTAGGATTTACGCAATCCGAAAATCAGGTAAATCATAGTATTAGTACCATGTACCGACTCGGAAACTATAATGTTGGTACCATATACAGACTCGGCAATCAAAAATTTGATGCCATTTTCCGACTCGGCAGTCATAGAGTTGGTACCTTGTACCGACACGGAAACTATGGTAATGATACCATGTACCGACTCGGCAATCATTGCGTTGTCACCATGAACAGAATCGGTAATCATAATGTTGATACCATGTTCCTACTCGGTAATCATAGTGTTGTTACCATGTACCGACTGGTCAATCATAGTGTTGATACCATGAACAGAATCGGTAATCATAATGTTGTTACCATGAACAGAATCGGTAATCATAATGTTGATACCATGTACCTACTCGGTAATCATAGTGTTGTTACCATGTACCGACTGGGAAAATATGGTGTTGGTGCCATATACTAACTGGTCAATCAGAGTGTTGATACCATGTACCGACTCGGCAATCATAGTGTTGTTACCATGAACAGAAAAGGTAATCATAATGTTGTTACCATAAACAGAATCGGTAATCATAATGTTGATACCATGTACATACTCGGTAATCATAGTGTTCTTACCATGTACCAACTGGGAAAATATGGTGTTGGTACCATATACCGTCTGGTCAATCATAGTGTTGATACCATGTACCGACTCGCAAATCATATTATTGATACCATGTACTGACTCGGCAATCATATTGTTGATACCATGTACCGACACGGTAATCATTGTTTTGATACCATGTACCGACTCGGAAACTATAGTGTTGGTACCATATACAGACTCAGCAATCATAGTGTTGATATCATGTACCGACTTGGTAATCATATTGTTGGTACCATGTACCGACTCGGAAACTATAGTGTTGATACCATATACCGACTCGGCAATCATAGTGTAGATACCATGTACCGATTCGGAAATCATATTGTTGATACCATGTACCGACTCGGCAATCATAGTGTTGTTACAATGAACAGAATCGGTAATGATAATGTTGATACCATGTACCTACTCGGTAATCATAGTGTTATTACCATGTACCGATTTGGAAAATGTGGTGTTGGTACCATATACCGACTGGTCAATCATAGTGTTGATGCAATGTACCGACTCGGCAATCATATTGTTGATACCACATTTGCTTTAATCTGCTATTGTGATCAGTGTTGTATTGCCTGAGGATGGTGCTGGAAAGTAGGCACCGAAACGTCGCCAGTAAACAAAGATGTGATAGAACCGCATTTTCAGTTGAAAAAAGAAGAATTCAACCCGATCAAAGACAAAACAAAATCGGAAAGTGTGATGAATCAGATCTTTGTGTAACTGCCCGTGTACAACTATTACCCGCGTACGCAAAACGCGGCATTGAACAAATCGAATTGTACACACCGCAACAAAATTTCAAAAAGTATTTGACTATCAAATATGATGCAACAATCGTCACACTTATGAATCAGTACAAGCGGAAGAAGATGCAGATTGTTAGGCAAGTGGAAAATACCTCGTTCCTTAATAAATGTTTAAAATTTAATGTTATACCGAAATGTTTTAGGTTTAAACTTTCATTCGTTTTGGATAAAGTAGGAAATACTCTTAAACATGAGCTTTGTTTACATTTAATAAAAATATCGATTAATAAACTAAACAAACGTAAATTTGAACTGATTAGAGAGAAGACAAAAATAAGATCCATATTACTGGCGAGATTAGGTATGTTGGATTTCAAACATATTGAAGATTTCACAGACAAAACGAGGGATAATGAAATTTAAAAAATTAGACAAAGGCACGAAAAAAAACTAGCAAAATTGGGAATTAATTGCCCTTTGAGAAATAAGAGAATTGATGGGGTCATGTCCAAACGTTTAGTTAATTTATCTAAAATGGATCTCAAGGAAGACCAAAAACAAATTCTTAATCTTGGACTTAATACTGCGATCCCTATTGATTACGTACCTAGGAATGAGATAATTACAGAAACAGTAAAGACTGCCCAGTTTCTCCCAGACAAAGATAAGACTAGGTTTGAATTGGATGTGTCCAAAGCGGTGTTAGAGCATAAAGAGGTGAGATGCAAGCAGAGTTATGATCTAAAACGCTTAAGAGCAGAATTATTATCCAATGAAGTAATATGCCTTAAGGCGGATAAAGGTGGTGCAACGGTACTTATGAACCGGTCAGATTATGAATTGAAAGTGTATGAACAATTAAATAATTTCGAGGTTTATAATAAAATAAATAAAGATCCATCTGATAAGTTACAAGGACAAGTTAAGACTATAATTAATAGAATGATTGAGTCGAAGGAATTAGAACCAGGACTTGGGAATTCATTAATACAACGTGACACAGTCCCTCCGAGAATTTATGGTCTAGTGAAGATTCATAAACAGGGGAATCCACTTAGATTAATCGTTAATGTACAAAACTCACCAACGTATAGATTGTCTAAATTTCTATGCAACAGAATTAGAAAATATACTTATTTCTTAGATTATACTTTAAAGAATACATATCATTTTATTGACATTATTAGTAGATATAATTTGAATGATAATGATAGAATGGCTAGCCTGGACGTTGTATCGATGTATACTAATGTCCCGGTACAAGCAGCATTAGAAAGTGTGAAGCGTTGTTTAACAGAGTTCCCAGAGATAATAGAAGGTAGTAAAATGATGTTAAGTAGTATTATGGAAATCTTTAATATTTGTATGTCCTCCACCTACTTTAGGTTCAGAAATGAATTTTATAAACAAGTTAAAGGTGTCCCTATGGGACAACCACTATCAGTCCCGGTTGCTAATATTTTTATGCACTATTTTGAAAAAAATCTGTTGTTAAAATCTCCTCTCAAGCCAAACTTGTATGTAAGATTCCTAGATGATATGTTTATAATTTGGAATCATGGTGATAATGAGTTAAATAAATTCCTCGAATTAGCCAACCAATTAGGTGAATTAAAGTTTACATTGGAGAAAGAGAATAATGATGAATTACCCTTTTTGGATGTGAAAATAAAACGGAATGGTTCCAGATTGGAAAGAGATATTTTTAGAAAAGAGACTTATTCAGGACTTATTCTTAATTTCTTATCAAATCACCCATATGGAATGAAAATAGGCATTCTTAAATCCATGATATTAAGGAGTCTTAGAATAGTGGATAAAGATAATAGAGAAAAGGAAATGAGGAGATTAAAAGAAATATTCGAACTAAATGGCTATCCGTCAAGTATAATAGATAGATTATTAGATGAGATGTTACAGAGATTTAATAATAATATAATAAACAAAGTAAAGAAGGAAACAGAACCAGATAGGCACAAAATTATGGTATTACCTGATTCAAAATTGAGCAGGAAAATTAGAATAATAGCAGCTAAATACAATATTAAAACAGTTTTAAGACAATCGCTTACTATAGGCAATAAACTACCTAACCAAAAAGAAAGAGTAGAACCACTCGAGACATCAGGAGTATATGCGATACCATGCAAAGAATGTAATCTCAGGTATATAGGCGAAACCATGCGACCTATAAAGGTTCGTAGAGGTGAACACAAGACAGCCTGCAAATATGGACACATTCAAAGGTCAGACCTAGCTAGGCATTCGAAGGAAACGGGTCATGAAATAGACTGGGAAGGATGTAAACGCATCGCGTTATGCAACCGCAACAGATTAACTAGACTAATTAGAGAGTCAATTGAAATAAAATCAGGAAAAGGTGTAATGAATGTAACATCGGTAGAAAAATCATTGGGCCCAATATTTAATGAAGCATTTTCTACGGTCAGAAAACGGGAGGCTGCGGAATCTGAATTAAGTGGGAACCTAAGTAAAAAACCTCGATTACAGAGAACTGATTGTGAATGAACTGTACCAATATCAATTCCTATATACTTATCTTTCTCAATAATAATGTTCCAGAAGAGGGTATACAGATTTAGCAAGGGTTAGTAGATAGGACATTAGATAAGAGACTGTTGCTTATATTTTATATATTTATGTAAAGTAGGAATATATTAATAAATGAATAATACGTTAGCCCTAGAGAAGATATTCATTATTAACAGCTATAATGTATCCATTTAAGAGAAATTCAAAATGTGATAGATAGACGGATATATAGATAGGCCTATCGGTAGATAAATAGGTTTATTATATATATATATATATACGGGCATAAAACATTTTATACATTACCATTAAAATTAAATATTTATTTAAGAAGGTTTTAAAAAAAATAAAATAATAATAATAATAATAAATATATATATATATATATATATATATATATAATTATATATACAAGACATTTAACTCACACTGTTGCTTATATTTATATATATGTTTTTATACATATTTATATGTATTTTATATATTTATATAAGGTGTGAATAAATAAATATACAATTTGATTAATTGGTAAATAAAAACAGTAAGAAAAGAGAAAAATAATAATTTATTAGAAATATGCAAACGTATATATATATATATATATATATATATATATATATATATATATATATATATATATGTTTTTATACATATTGATATGTATTTTATATATTAATATAAGGTGTGCATAACCTAATAAATATTTATTACTAATGTATATATATATATATATATATATATATATATATATATATATATATATATATGATTAGGGATATTGGACTCATACTGTTGCTTATATTCATATATATGTTTTTATACATATTGACATGTATTTTATATATTGATATAAGGTGTGACTAACGTAATAAATATATAGTAAGAATAGAAAATATTCATGTTTAACAATTAACAATGGTCCTTCTTCATATTAATATATATATATATATATATAAGGTGTTACGATATTATATTTAGATATATATGTATATAGATATAATGAATTATTTTAGTCATATGAGCAAATAGTCTTATGCAATTATTTCTATGAGTTGATTAACTTCACATTGTGCTTACGATTAGTTTTTTGAAAAACGTTAGTTGTCCATACTATCTCTCTCTTTCTCTCTTTAAGCTTTCACCTAAGCGTCGCTATAACATTCACTCTCCATCCATCTACGAAACTTGCTGCTCCATACTTGAACTAATTTAAACGAACATTGGTTGCGCGGGTGGTGATAACAATTATTATAATCAGGTTGCGGTCTTGATATAAACACCTGACCCATTAATTACTTACATATGTCAGTATAAACTAAGAATTGTATAGTGTAGAAAGGCAATTCATCCAGTAGACCGGTTTCGTCCTTATTGGGAACTCATCAAGTACTGGCCAGAATTTGCCGCGGACAGGATACGAACCTGGGCACGTCTGCTTCGGAATCTGGTGCTCTAACCACTGAGCTATCCTGCGCACACTACCTACACACAATTTTCAGTTATATACTAACTAATGTAACTTGGTTAGTCAATTTTTCCTTTAGGTGGAGCTCATATGGCATCCATTTAGACCCAAGTTCCAACTAACCATGCCCAATCTGTCATTACTGAACAGACACCACATTACATGAGAAGTGGTATTGAAATGAACATTTATATAATTAAACGAACATTGGTTGCGCGGGTGGTGATAACAATTATTATAATCAAGGTTGCGGTCTTGATATAAACACCTGACCCATTAATTACTTACATATGTCAGTATAAACCAAGAATTGTATAGTGTAGAAAAGGCAATTCATCCAGTAGACCGGTTTCGTCCTTATTGAGAACTCATTAAATATCTATCTAGAATTTAATATAATAATAATATATATATATTATATATATATATATATATATATATATATATATATATTATATATACAGATATATGACTCACACTCTTACTTATATTTATATATTTGTTTTTATTCATTTTTATATGTATTTATATATTTATATTAGGTGTGAATAAATAAATGATTAGGGAGGTTGGACTCATACTGTTGCTTATATCCATATATATGTTTTTATACATATTGACATGTATTTTATATATTGATATAAGGTGTGACTAACGTAATAAATATATAGTAAGAATAGAAAATATTCATGTTTAACAATTAACAATGGTCCTTCTTCTAATATATATATATATATATATATATATATATATAAAGGTGTTACGATATTATATTTAGATATATATGTATATAGATATAATGAATTATTTTAGTCATATGAGCAAATAGTCTTATGCAATTATTTCTATGAGTTGATTAACTTCGCATTGTGCTTACGATTAGTTTTTTGAAAAACGTTAGTTGTCCATACTATCTCTATCTTTCTCTCTTTAATCTTTCACCTAAGCGTCGCTATGACATTCACTCTCCATCCATCTACGTAACTTGCTGCTCCATATTTGAACTAATTTGTTGCTATGTGCGCAATACCTCATACACCATTGTATACATTAGAGTTCCCGGCTTTAAATAAAATACAATATATGACATTCAAGGTTTTAGTTTTTTATCATTTTGAATTTTGATTACCGTGGCATAGTAGCAATACAGTTATAACAAATAACAAAAGGTTCGATACTGTCTCTCTCCCCTACAATATTCTGCATACGAGATGAGATTACGTATACCGGGAATTTGAGATAGGTGAGGTAATGATTGGTCTGCTAATTATAAATAGTTATATATTGAGTTTAGTTACTGAGACAAATTCTATGATTAAAAATAGTGTTGAGTCAATTATATATAAATAGAATGGTTTTGGAACGAGGTTACCACATTTGCTTAAATCTGCTATTGTGAAGTTTGTACTGTGTTGTGTTGCCTGAGGATGGTGCTGGAAAGTAGGCACCGAAACGTCGCCAGTAAACAAAGATGTGATAGAACCGCATTTCCAGTTGAAAAAAGAAGAATTCAACCCGATCAAAGACAAAACAAAATCGGAAAGTGTGAAGAATCGGATCTTTGTGTAACTGCCCGTGTACAACTATTACCCGCGTACGCAAAACGCGGCATTGAACCAATCAACTTGTACACACCGCAACAAAATTTCAAAAAGTAATTTGTTACTAGGTTCGCAACACCTAATACACAATTCCTTATTTTTAGTAGCTCTCCATCACAAACAGTGTCTAGTTGGTAAATTATTATAATCAAGGTTGCGGTCTTGATATAAACACCTGACCCATTAATTACTTACATATGTCAGTATAAACTAAGAATTGTATAGTGTAGAAAAGGCAATTCAATTCTTAGTTTATACTGACATATGTAAGTAATTAATGGGTCAGGTGTTTATATCAAGACCGCAACCTTGATTATAATAATTGTTATCACCACCCGCGCAACCAATGTTCGTTTAATTATATAGTTGGTAAATTGTTTGTTCAAGTGTGTGTGTATGTGTGTTTTTGCTTTTGAACGTAAAATTCTCAATTCATGTTTATCGTTGTACAATTTATATAATCCGACTTAATCCCACCTTGATTTCTATAATTGTCAATACAAAGTTTCAGAACACTCAGTCGAACTGAATTTGTGCGAAAATAATTTAACCACTTTTGACTGTGTTGTGCGTGCCTGATTTTTAATAAAACTATGCTTCAATACTCGATTCAAATTCCAGAATTATCCAAATGGCTGAACTAAAATTTCTACAAAACCAACATTATAATTTTGGAGAAGAGCTAATTTGCAATAAAACTGAAAGTGCTAAGGCCTTAAAAAATGGAAATTTCAAGTTCTTCGGCTAGGGAGAGTGAACGGCAAATTTTTCAAAAATCACTGAGTCAAACATCCGCTAATTAAAAAATCAATGATTGCGCGGGTGGTGATTACAATTTTTTAAGTGAAATTTGCGAGCTTGAAGTAATGCATCGGTTAATTGCACGCAAAACGTGTTTATTGAAAATACACGCAATGGGGAATAATTAAAAGGGCAAGCTGCATTACTACTCCGTAATGATACTTCCGCGCACACAATCCCGAACACGGAAGATGCAATCACATACATACATACACACGTATACAAAGAAAGTAAGTTGAAACAATCACATGTACATACAAATATGCGTAGAATTGCAAAGCCTTCAAATTGGAATATTATTCGATTAAACCCGAATATTATACACTACAACGGTACCAATCTATGCATTGTCCGGAAAGTTCTCTATTATTAGCTAGAACTACCTGTTAGCTATTACCACGTCGATTTTGTTTCAGAGGTAAGCATCAATGCAGACTTGATAAAATAATAAGCTAATACCAAGCGTTGCTTCCTGATCCTATTTCTTGCGTTTAACATCAGGTTAAGAAATGAGTGGATGTTACAAAAAAAGGTATTTATTCATTTATCATGCGTGTGTAGATGGTTCCTAAACAGGTTTACTATACTTCTACTGCAAGTCATCCAATTACGCACAAACACACAAGGTGCACATGTCTTATCTGCTTGTCCACTTATTTGAGTTAAGTTAATATTTCCCTACAAAATTGGACTGATGCTCTTTGCTGTAGGTCAATTATGTCAGTTCCTTGCAATTTTATCTCCTCCTCTACTTTGCTCTAAGTCGCTTGTTCATTTTATACGAAAGTAGCAAAATGCACAAACATTATGAGAGAGTTTGTGTGAATGTTTATTTTTTAGATGTGTGTGTGTAGAAGAGAGAGAAACTAAGAGAGTTAGTTGTGTGATAATGCTGTTCATTTTGAGATAAATGTCGTAACTGATTTCTGTTCTGGTTAGTCTAGCCCCGTGCAAGCACAATAATCTACCGTCGTCATCAAAGCCGGTGTGCTTCATTCATGAACATTTGAACTCGTTCTCTGTCCCATTCACTACCTACCGTATGAGCTGTGTCAATGAGCCCATCGATTTTACAGGGCTCCTTCAACATCGGCATATGTACACATAATTCGTTTACTGAACAACAAAGCCTGACTGACATTTTGTCTCCAATGTGTTCGCTTTCAGTGCTTTTATGCCACGTACGTCGATGTCACACTCCTTGACGCTAGATTGCATCGAAAATGTGTTTCTTCACAAAATTTGTCGTTGATAGGCTATTTAGAAACTATTCACTAAAATTCCGATTCCGTCAAATCTTTGCTAAGTGAAACATTCAAGTAAAAGTTGTTTCAACGTACACCCTATCTTTCTATAAATATATAACGTATTAATTTTCTGTTTTTATTTCCTTCTATTTATCCATTTATTTTTCCATTATTCAATTTATATATATAATATATTCCTTGTTAATGTGACTTTTTCGCAATGCGTGAACCTGAATTTTTCTTAGGATTTTCTATCATACCATAAATTAGAACTCGATAGAACTTCGCTTCGCATAACCTGATTTAACGTCTTTTCTTGATGTAAATAGTCATATTTTTAATGCTTCAATACGTTAACTAATTGATCCATTCAACAGTTTTCATCCTGCTTCATTACCCCCTTCTCCACGGAAATTCTATCCAATTTTGTTGCGCTTATGACAAATTTTAACTTTGTATTAAAAATGTGACCTCGGTGTTTTAAATCAAATTTGACTTTCGTATTAATTTATCCTTACGATACTCAAAAATCACTTAATTTATCACATCACCTGCATCTCAGTTTGAGTACTTCACTTTGCTGCTCAGTTAAAAGAACCTAATGCCTTCTTATGCGTACTCACGGCTGTGTGTGGATTGAGTCTAGTGAATATTTGCTACAGATGCAAGTTTATCCAGTGATGTAGACAACCACACTGATGTCACTCACTTCACCAGATTGCAAGACAGACGTGAGCTCGCAAGTCTACCATCGGAATAGTATGAAGAAACTGTCTAGTTATTTTAGAAAGGCCAAACTTCCTCGCATTCTTTCTTCACCTAGGCATTTAAGGCAGTTCTCGTGCTCCCCTTCGGTCAGCAGGAAACACCAGGAACCGAGCACACCTACTGCTTGCCACTATTTGGCGCAAGCTTACTTCGCCAAGCCGGAAAACGCAATTGGAAATGACTATTCTGCGGTAATTTCCGATGTGCCATCTCCAGTTGTTCGTGGAAATGGCCAATTTTTAAATTGCAATCAATCGGAACCGCAGCAGTATGGCATTGATTCACGTAAGCGCGTCTCACGTGGAGCCAGGCACATGCCACATGCCTCGCGTGGGACCGACACTGATTGTTATCCCGACGTTAGGAACGATCATTTACGCCTCATACCATCAACAGAAGTTAAGCAGAGTGAAACGAACATGCTAGTCAACGCGTCTAAAGTCGCCCTACATGCCATCCAGTTCAAGTTGGCACAACCCGTCAGTACTGCACCGTGTGATGATATTAACACACCGCGGAGCAAGAAAAAAATGAACTTCGTCGATAAACTACATGTGGTTCCAGTAAGGGATTCGTTGGCTGTTGTTTCCAGCAGAAATACCGCTGTGTCCGCTCTAAATAGTTATGATATTTCGGAGGAAACCGTTAAAGGTACTAATCGTTATTGCGACGTCAGTGCGGACGTTGGCCATGGTGTTGCTGCAGATGGTGACGATGATGATGATCATGATTATGATAATCGCGAAGTTGGTAACGGTGGTGACAAACGCCATAATTATCAGTATTCAACTTCACGTAGCACTGATGTTACGCAAATGCCTCGTACGGACAGTTTATTCGCAACGCCGAGACTGTTTTCCAGATGGCTAAGAAGGAGATTGACGAGGAAAGACGCAAATAGAATGAAAGCCAGAATGAAGCCCAAGGTTAAAATCTTAAGCATGCCAGTGATCTGCTGTCGCCGAACCCTGAGATTTGACGATACTTCAGTCTATACAAAGCAAAGAATGCTCTGGCGACATGAGTTGCTCCAGACTGGCAGCGTTCGGCGCTTTACTTTGCCCAGAACATTGCGTCTTGCTGAAACGCAAGGCTTTGGGCTATTTTCTGGTGTGTGGGAAATGAGGAGACATTCAAGCTTACTAAATAGAATAAGTCGAAGCAGACGATTAAACGAATCTAGCCACGATCGATTACTTAGAAAGAAACAGACAACGAAGTCAGTGGACACATCGCAGTTCACACTGGCTATGCTTCATTGTGTCGTTGCTTTTGTCGACCAAGTGAACAATGTGGTTTCTCCAAGTAGGAAGGCGCTTACAAAGGAGTTCGGCGTGCCTAATCACGGCCCTTTTTACGGCCATCTTCGGTTTCCCGCTGGTTTTCAATCAAGCTTACTAAATAAAATAAGTCGAAGCAGACGATTAAACGAATCTAGCCACGATCGATTACTTAGAAAGAAACAGACAAGGAAGTCAGTGGACACATCGCAGTTCACACTGGCTATGCTTCATTGTGTCGTTGCTTTTGTCGACCAAGTGAACAATGTGGTTTCTCCAAGTAGGAAGGCGCTTACAAAGGAGTTCGGCGTGCTAATCACGGCCTTTACGGCCATCTTCGGTTTCCCGCTGGTTTTCAATCAAGCTTACTACTAAATAAAATAAGTCGAAACCAGACGATTAAACGAATCTAGCCGATCGATTAGAAACAGACAAGGAAGTCAGTGGACACATCGCAGTTCACACTGGCTATGCTTCGTGTGTCGTTGCTTTGTCGACCAAGTGAACAATGGTTTCTCAAGTAGGAAGGCGCTTACAAGGAGTTCGGCGTACTATCCGGCCTTTTGCAGCCATCTTCGGTTTCCACTGGTTTTCAATCAAACATAAATAAAATAAGTCAAAGCAGACGATTAAACGAATCTAGCCACGATCGATTACTTAGAAAGAAACGAACAACGAAGTCAGTGGACACATCGCAGTTCACACTGGCTATGCTTCATTGTGTCGTTGCTTTTGTCGACCAAGTGAACAATGTGGTTTCTCCAAGTAGGAAGGCGCTTACAAAGGAGTTCGGCGTGCCTAATCCCGGCCCTTTTTACGGCCATCTTCGGTTTCCCGCTGGTTTTCAATCAAACACTAAATAAAATAAGTCGAAGCAGACGATTAAACGAATCTAGCCACGATCGATTGCCCAGAAAACAGACAAAGGAAGTCAGTGGACACATCGCAGTTCACACTGGCTATGCTTCATTGTGTCGTTGCTTTTGTCGACCAAGTGAACAATGTGGTTTCTCCAAGTAAGAAGGCGCTTACAAAGGAGTTCGGCGTGCCTAATCACGGCCCTTTTTACGGCCATCTTTCGTTTCCCGCTGGTTTTCAACTGACTTCTTCGATTAAACACCAAAGTCTTAGTGGAAGCCTATATTTACGTGAACCGCTATTCCAACCCTCTCAACATAGTGCCGCAGACCAAATAAAAGTTAAAACGATTGGAAGAGTAGCAGTTTCGGCATCAAATATGCTAATTAGGTCAAAATCAACACCAAAAAGCAGATTACCCATCTTTGGACAGGCAAGCTTATCAAATGGAACTTCCTTTTCCACTAATGACATTTGCAAAACTGTAGAAGTGAAGTCAAGTGGTACTCCGCAACAGAACTGTTCGGCTTTTGACGGACGGTCTACTTCGATTGATCGACATCCGCGCTTCTGTCAAGATCTTGAAAGGAACAAAGTAGAAGAAGACGAGGAAGAAGGAGAAAAAGAACAAGAATTTGTCGCAAAAGTGGAAGAGGAAGAAACTGAAATAAACAAGATGTCTAGCAGGAGGGCGAAGATTCTCAGCGCATCTAAGCATTTATTTCGCTTTCTCATTGGCAATGCGACATGTGGAAAGGCAAAACCAATGCAGCGAATCCGTTACCTTCGCAGTGGAAGTAATCAAAGACTGCAAACTATCTCGTTGTTCAGTAAAGAAGATAAGCAATCAATTGCTGGATTAAATGTCTGTCCTTTACCGAATAGTCATCAAATGCAATCCGATACGCTCCTAAAACAGACTGTGTATTTGCCCTTCACGCCATGTAAAATTAGCGCTTCCATTGCGGAAATCGATAGGTGTAAATTAGAACGTCGAAATCAAGCAATTTCTGTTAATTCACCGGAAAGGTATTCCTGCCTGCCCCATCAAGAGTCTGCCAGGCCAATCCAGAAGAGTATACTAGAATCCAACCTTGGCACCTCAGGATACGAAGAACTACCGGTAAGCAAAACAAAATTGGAGAAAGTTCAAATGAAACGTACAAGAGGTGTGGAAGTGAAGTTAGAAAAAGAAGCTAAGGACGGCAAACAGCATGACTGCAAAACTAGACGTTACAGGAAAATATGCCGAGAGTATTTATCTTATGTAACTCCAGACAGTGTTACACGACGAAATGGCGGTTGTCCAACACAAACATTCGCAGGGCACATTTGTAATACTGATGAATTCCAAAGTAAAAGTGGAAGACCTCACGAAGAGGCAGAAATTGTGAAGCACACTTGTGTTGGACAGTCAAAAGTGGGCTGGTCAGAAACAGTGAATAATATTCGTAACGACAGTGAAATGTATTGGAGAGAACCCGGATTTCCCTCCGCTGTAGATGAGGTTGACTGCACTACGTGTTTCAGAGAAGAGAAACAAAGCCAACATCATGATTTTGAGCGAAAATCGGCCTTAGAAAATTGGAGACGCAGGAGAAAAGTAATAAGCAACAAGATCCGATGTCCAACCCACGAAGGCGTGGTCGAAAGCAGAAGTCGGAGGGAGCAATCCTTATCTCCGAGGGAAATGCGACAATCCGCCACACGTCAACAGTGCACGTCATGCCCATCAGAACCAATTTCCCGCCTTCCAATTAACCCGATCCAAGTTTGTCGTCGCTCACACACGTCTTGGCGGAAACCACCACGCGCTGTGACAATTGAACCGAAGACTTTTGTTTTAGCCGCGGCCGATCCGATGAAAGTCTCTACGCATGTTGACAATGTGTGGACGAAAAAACATCAAATTGCACAACCAGAAATAAGTTGCGCTAGTTCAGCATTGTTCAATGTCAAGTTTAGAGCTGAAATGGGCGACGTGATTGGGGATAGTGAAAAAAGTCATAGGAACACCTTGCGAAACAACGAAGAATGCTTGACGTGTGGGAAAGTAAGGGGGATTCAAAAGAAAAGGCACCATCACGATAACCGTCCTAATCACTATAAGTCGGCTCCCTCTGTTTCTCCCATTTACAGTTCCTCTTCTCTCCCTACTCATTCTCCACCACCTCCTCCTAGTCGCCTACCAAAATTGGGGAACCATTATTCGGCCACTCCTGATCAACACGAATTTCCTGACAATTCATTCAGTGCCCCGAGGTTTAATTGTGCCCACGATGTTAATGTTCATCGGTTCCCTCTATTTGATGATCATAATTCTGGTGACCATCACCTTTTAGATCACACTCCTCACTACCGTCAGAAACATGCTCGTAGAACACTATTCAACGCTACTCCTGTACATGTCGGGCCACATGTAATATTGGCTGAAACTCAGCGAACAAGTTTCGAGAACAATCCTAATTGCTTCAATTCAATGATGGAGAATTCGGTTACCGTTCCAGCCATCTTGGCCACTCATTGTGAACCCGTTGCGTCGATGACGGCAAGGCCCCAAGCCAGTGCTTTACCACCCGCATTTGATGAAGTCAACAAACGCTGCTCTACAATTCAAACGAACTGTTACAAATTTGATCAACCATTTCTTTCAACATCTCATTCCGGTGAACGGCGACCTGACATGGAGCATCGTGGGCCTGGAACTTCTGTCGTCGTCGATTCTGCTATTTGCCGACCCGGATGTATTGCGAATTTTAATAGAATGGCAGACGAAAATGATGTTTGCACGTTTAAACTGATCGGCTGTACAGTCTGTCCACAGAAAAAGTATATGCATGATCAGCCGAAAATCAATACAAACAACACGGTCACATGTCGAGATTATGTTTCTGGGCGTTTGCCATCAGCATTTAACTCAAATAGTCATTATACCAAAAATATGGATACTGCTAAACATTATACAATTCCTTGTGGGACGAAATCACACGATCAAAGATTTATCGCGGACGACTGCGAATGTACGGACTGTTATCCACAATATTTGGAAACAGACACCGACCGGTTTACGCGTTGGAGATCTCCTAACCTCCATCCACCATGCAACATTCACCAAATTGATTCATTTTGTGATGATACAGGTGTCGACGTTATGCGTAAAGACGTTCTTAGGCCTATGGAAGCTTCATCCAAGAACGAAATTAAAAGAGCTACGAACATAAATAGTTCTGTTTCAGGAGCTTCCAAACAACGTAATCATCCTGAATGCCATAAATGCACTCAAAAGGCGAATATTCGCGGTGTAAATAAAGAAACCCTCCATCATTTTGTGGATGGTGAAAATAATAGCAATGACAACAATACGTTAGCATATAATGAGGATGGAAAGATAGGTGTTGCATCGGAGCAACACAATAGTCACGTTTACCAGAATGCTGAAATCGGTAGTGCATTGTACACCGGAGTGAAGCAGAAGGCAGCCGTCAGAAGTTGTCGAAGTTCCATCCATGATATAAAAACGTTTGTTGGACGCATCCGTGCAATTAAATCGGGCCAACTGCCTATGTATCGTACAGTAAGTCGGCTCATCAAAATTCTTGATCGATACCGCACCTCAAATTAATTCAACAACAATACTAACAACAGGAACAATAACATAATCAACAACAAAAACAATAATAATAATAATAGTAACAATGAAAATAATAATAGTAATAATGCGAAATAAGGGAACTACCAATCAATTGCGTGAATCACTTCCAGTTCACGTTCAATGCCTGAACATAATACTTCTGCTTGCATAACTCCGGCTACAGTTTTTATCCATAAAGCTTCGTATGAGGCTAACACCCCTCTGTTATTGTATTTAGTATTGAAATGAACATTTATATAATTAAACGAACATTGGTTGCGCGGGTGGTGATAACAATTATTATAATCAAGGTTTCGGTCTTGATATAAACACCTGACCCATTAATTACTTACATATGTCAGTATAAACTAAAAATTGTATAGTGTAGAAAAGGCAATTCATCCAGTAGACCGGTTTCGTCCTTATTGGGAACTCATCAAGTACTGTCGCGGCAAATTCTGGCCAGTACTTGATGAGTTCAATAAACGAAACCAATCCTGAATGAATACCTACTACTAATTAGACTGTAATGATAATAGTCTATCATTAAGACCGCAACCTTGATTATAATAATTGTATTTAGTAGTTGATGTAAATGCTAGGTTTGGAGAACAAACGTGTGGGATTTCTGGCCAGTACATGATGAGTTCCCAATAAGGACGAAACCGGTCTACTGGATGAATCGCCTTTTCTACACTACACAATTCTTAGTTTAAACTGACATATGTAAGTAAATAATGGGTCAGGTGCTTATATCATGATCGCAACCTTGATTATGGTATTATTCATTGTTTGTTTGATCGATTTACAGACTGATTGATTAATTGGTTCAGTTCTTGATTGGATTATTTATTTATTTATTGATTAATTGGTTTATTGAATGATTGATTCATTGATTAATTGAATGGCTGAATTGTTGCTTGTTTGTTTGCAGGGTTTGTTTAGTTATTTATTTATTCATGTATCGAGTTGTTTCACATTGAGTAAGGCTGTGGGCCTCGACATAACTCATTAATTTTGCTTTGCGCGTACTGACAAATGCTTACATAATGGGACTGTTTTTTTATAGCACGCTCGCAAACTTTATTTAGATAGTTTTTTTCTCAATGTTACTTACCTTTTTTCTTAATCGTCTCTTTGTCTTTTGCTCTTTTGCTTCAATTTTTACCTAGTAGATTCCGAGGCATCAAACCTCATGGCAGCAGCACACAAAATTAGCATTAAATCAAGTTTCTAAAACAAAGGAATTTACTCTTTTGTCGGTAACGAATGCTTTTAGCATCATCGGTGTACTAAATAGTATGAATAATAGTGTTAGTATAAGTAGCAGCTACTGCTATATTTTTTCAAACTATGGAGGTGAATCCCGTGGAGTATGTTGTTGAATTAATGAAAGTTTATTTATTAACAGGACTCTTGATGAAACTACGTGTTAACAACGATGTGGATATAATTGACAATTATTTTAACTTCTAATCTAGCAACTACACCTGCAATTCATAAATAGACTGCTAACCTTGGTTGTTTCTGCGGTTACATGTTAAGTACACTCCTGATGAAGTGAGTCGCAAATTTCCAGCAAAATATCGATGTTACATATTGTGTTGGTGGCAAGTCTCAAGCAAGACATCTCTTGACTGCTATAAACTGTTTATAATTTATCTGCTTAAAATTAAGACTTTGGTGGTTACAAAAATGTAGACACTAACGCACACACGTACAAATCTGTTAACAAACTACACATGCGTATACACAGGCATATTATAAGCTTGATTTCTATTGTTTAATTTGTGAATAGTAAAAAAAAATTTTGCAGACTCATTCGCGTTAACAGGTGACTATTTAGCTTCAAAATCAGTTTTTGGCATCTTATGACCCCTAAAAGCGAACAATTGCAGATATTTCGTATATGAAAACGGTTATATAAGCGCGTTATTATATATTCGTGTGTGTGAATTCAAGTATCTTTCTGTTTTGCATTAATCAATCGATAAGGTAATCGATCCGCTATAAAGCGTTGTTTTCAACAGATAAAACCCAAATATAGTTGATAGTAATGCAAGTTGGCTTCCAAATCAGCCGCCGAATTTGTAAAACAACAACATCTCGACTTTGATGCTATTCGAAATTTCGCTAGATACCAGTCATAGTCGTTAAAACTTATTCCTGTTAGACATACTTTTCTCCAATTAAGCATTACGGTATGCCTCCTTAGGAAAGACAATATATATTCTAATGTGGTGATATATATATATATATATATATATATATATATATATACATAACTGAAAATTGCATGTAGCATGTCGCAGTGACTGTACAGTGGATGAGTGCAATACTCTGCAGCAAATGCTTCGCGGTTCGAATCTTGATCGCCACAAATTGTGGTAAGTACTGGGGAAGTTCGCAATAAGGACAAAAGCGGTTTACTTGATAGATAGTCTTTGCCTCGTTTTACAATATTTGGATTTACTTACAATATATATTTATGTATACACTAAAAATACCCCAAATTATATATATATATATATATATATATATACTCTTCAATATTGTGTGTGTGTAAGTGTGTGTGTGTGTGCGTGTGTGTTCACAGTAATCTTATTCTTATATGTACAGAACACTATTTTCAGTTTTCCAGTCTTTTCTGTATCTCGACTAACGTTTAGTCATTTTATTCTTGTAAGTACAGATAACTATTTCCAGTTAACTGACGTTCGGAATGTCAGATTATGAATCGTGCTCATTTGCGTACATAAGGTCATTTTTGTAGGACAGACTTTTTTGTTTGTTTAAATTTTTCTTCAAATTATTGAAAATTGGTTATCAACGTAAATTGTGATTATAAAAGGATCATATTTTCAATAAATGATGGATTGTGTTATCATGTAACCTTGTGATCTAACTGTGTTGACGGTGCCGATTTTCCTAACTTGTGTCGACAAGCGCACATCTATCTATCTATCTATCTATCTATCCATCTATATTTTTATTTATTCATTTATTTAATTTATTGTCGATAAAAATAAACTGCGCAAATGATTGATTACAACGCCTTAACCAGAACGGTTTGGTTCGCTTTTGACATACCACAATAGTACTTAGAATAAAACAATTGATTGTTTATTTATGTGTGTGGCGAAAGCTGCAAACAGTTAATATTCTTGACTTCATATAAAGTGTGCAGCCGACATTTCCAGTCAAGTTCAATGTATGCAAGACTACTAGGGTGAGAGCCGCATATCTGTTTGTTTCATATATATATATATATATATATATATATATATATATATATATATATATATATATATATATATATATATATATATATGTCTGACTGATTCTCGCTAGTCAGTTTGACGCCGTACTCTGATGATGATCATGGAAGGTCGAAACGCGTCAGTGCGGTAGTTTTGTTATGTTGTTCGATGAATGGTTAAAAGCAATCGGATTGGTGCTTACTTCAACCTTGCAAACCTGATTTAAAGAACTACTTTGAAATACCTGATCTTGGTTTTGACTGACGCAGTGATGATTCTTTTGTATACTTTGTACAGAATATTTTTTCCGCCGTTAATCGGCTGCCATTTTCAGTTGGTCCATCCTCACCAGATTTACAAAACAAACTAATAATGCAGGCAATTTGCCTTTACTTCACTATACAATTCTTAGTGTTTATACTGACATATGTAAGTAATTAATGGGTCAGGTGCTTTTATCAAGACCGCAACCTTGATTATAATACACCAGGACGGGGTTTGTTGATCACAGTTATTATCATTTCATTGAATAGGCGCACGTCACGCGTATGCATGCGTATGTTTGAAAATAACTAAAAAGATTAAGTTAAACAGAAATGATACACATGCACGTACATCTAAATGAAACTGCAGTTAATAAACATTAATTTACCAATTGAACGCGTCAGTCTTATTATTTATTCTTCACATTTGTAATTCTGTTTTACTAGAATGATCTCATTAATTGGGGTTAAGAGAAAGACACAAAAATCCTATTCAATAAATGAAGAAGCTTTATAAAGAAATAAAATTGAATAAATGATGGTTAGATACATAAATTTAGAAAATTAACTATGTATTAGTTGTTGCGAACCTAGTAACAAATTAGTTCAATTGTGACCAGAAGGATAAACCAAAGACAGCATGAACGGAAAGTATAATCTCGTGCACATTCGTTTCGTGCTTACTGGCGACTTATCATTAGGAGCCAGTATTACGCCCTTTAACCACTATATATTTGGTAGAAGAATGTGGGAAAATAGGATGGTAAAAAATGAATGTGCACGAGATTATACTTTCCGTTCATGCTGTCTTTGGTTTATCCGTTTGGTTAAAAATGAACTAATTTGTAAATAGTTTCGCAACAACTAATGCATACCCACATATATATATTAGTTCTCCGCCACAAAGGGTACCTTACTGTTATATATTGAATCGAATGACGTCATGATTACCGCGAAATGTGATAACTGATATCGATCAAGGCCATAGTGTATGGATTTACTGAAGTAACAGATGTTCAGAAATAGTTGCAATTCGTGAACGATAGCATACATTCAAATTCATCATGTTGGTACCATGTACCGACTCGGCAACCACAAATTTGTCATTTTACTCACGAGATCTCCTTTATACCTCATTTCCGTTATCAATTTACATGATCGGCGTTGTAACAGCCTTCAGCACAATTAAAGTTTTATTTGGTTGTTGGCTCATTATTGTATGTACCACGTTTGTGCAACGAAATCTTAAGATTCAGATCCATGAATGCTGGACATCGATGAAAATGTAATTCCTGATAGGTTGGATGGAATAGTCTGTGTGGTCGAATACATGTAGTGATTTTGGTGTGTGTGTGTGTGTGTGTGTGTGTGTGTGTGTGTGTGTGTGTTTATCTCTATTTACATTTAGGTTGTTGGGACTCTACATGTGCCTTGTACATCCCTGTTTACTAAACTGGAGGATTTCTTTTTCTATTCCTTTCTGGCTTTAGTGCTGAACCCTGTCGGAAGTGGAACACTTTCCTCAACTAATGCAACCTAATTTACCAAAAAAAGTGATCACCCACCTTTTATCTAACATTGCATGTGAGAATGAATTAACTCTTTTCTACACTAATTAGCATGCATTGATGGAGATTATGCCACTGGCTTACCACATTCACGTTACGTAATTGTATTTACCAAACTTCCATACGCTGTGTTTGTCAAAATTTTGTCTCACAAATGTGATGGTTGGCAGAAACATAGGTATCAGAGTACCTGTACATTTACCGAACACACTGTACCCGACCGAAAGTATCGTCTGTCTGAATTCGACGCTATGGTGAACATAACATTTCTGCAGCTTTCGCTATTTGTATTTAGGTTGTACAATTGAAAAATCAATAATTGCGCGGGCATAGATATATCTTCAAATCAATCAAACACTAATCTCATTTTATTTAACTTGGTGCACAACATAGCAGAACTATCGTAGCAAAAAACACAGATGCATTTCCAGCATCTATGGTCATCATCGAAGCTCGACAGCAAACTGGCTGATGAAGATCAGACCGCAGTTCATCGGCAAGGCATGGAAAATCAGATATGCAGCTCTCACACATTCTGGCTTCGCATAAAATATACTTGACTGGAAAGTTGCTTGCATATTGATTGCGTATGCTAGATTGGTTTGAGCTAATCAATTAGGCAATTAACTATCCGATCTTCGCTGTGGCTAACGCGGACTGAATTCCAGGCGTTTTGTTGCTTGACGATATTTCGATGGCCATTGACTACTGCCCTCTACACGCATTTAATTCTCGCCGTCTGGATGAAAGTTAACCAATTTGAAAAAAATACCAGCATAATTTTGCAAACATTTGCACAACGCGTTTGTACGTGTTGTTCACTGAGGTTTTGCTATTTTGTGTGACTGGTTAGGTACAATGTGATTGGTTTAAATCTCAAGCTAGTAAACTTCTTTCAAATAACTTATATCACAAACAGCGCAATCAATTATTATAATCAAGGTTGCGGTCTTGATATAAACACCTGACCCATTAATTACTTACATATGTCAGTATAAACTAAGAATTGTATAGTGTAGAAAAGGCAATTCATCCAGTAGACCGGTTTCGTCCTTATTGGGAACTCATCAAGTACTGGCCAGAATTTGCCGCGGACAGGATACGAACCTGGGCACGTCTGCTTCGGAATCTGGTGCTCTAACCACTGAGCTATCCTGCCGCACACTACACTACACACAATTTTCAGTTATATACTAACTGATGTAACTTGGTTAGTCAATTTTTCCTTTAGGTGGAGCTCATATGGCATCCATTTAGACCCAGCGCAATCAATGATCGTATAACTGTATAACTTATATCCATGTTGCGCAAACCGCAAAAATTAATTGTTCGTGACTGCATCGAAATTGTGCAGCCGACATTTCCACTCAAGTACAATTTATGCGAGACTATTAGAAGTGAGAGCAGCATATCTAATTTTGCTTTCATAATAAATGAATTGTGGTTCGATCCTCGGTTGTCAGTTTGCCGTGGTACTCTGATGATGATCATGGAAGGTGGAAACGCGTCAGTGCGTTGCGGCTGGCGGTAGTTTTGAAGCGCTGTCTGACTGGTTAAATAAAATGGGATTTGCGTTTATTTCAAGTTAACAACATTTAGTTAAAAAATTGTTATCTCCACCCGCGCCATCAGCCATTGTACAAAAGTTTTATGTTTAATACTCGAAGGGGACTTAAATAAATTCAAGTGTATTGCTGTTAAATTTTGAACCTCTTCAATTGCTAGATCCAGTGGTAAGCGTATAATGCTGCAATGATTGTTCCGTTAAATTTTTTAAAATTATTAAAACGAAGCGTGTAATTTTTTTCATAACAATATGCACATAAACGATTAACAAAAACCACCTATGAACAATAACCCTGACTAAAAAAACAATTCATGTCCATTTTTAAACGCATGATAATTGCTAACCGGATTAACACAGACGTCTCAGTCCGTAGGTGCGTCTCGGGTCGATTTATTGTCGATCGATACTCGGCAATCGCAGCCGCCCGCAGTCTATCATACCACAACTCATCATCAGGTGTTGTCGCGGGCACCTAGTCAATCACACATTCTCGTTGTGAACGACACCACGGGCGAGAATCGCCATGTGGAGGATGTGGGCAGTAGATGGCGAGAGGAGAACCTCATGAACGAGTTGATGGAGACAAGACGAGAGCTGCAACAACTACGTCGTTCTCAGAGTGTTGCTAATAATGCCAACAATCAGGTAAACAATGCCAGTGTGTCACTGGCATACAAAAGGATATTTAACAAAGGAAGCTCTTTCATTAAAAAGAAAATATGTATTCTTCAATGTGACATGTCTATTGAATGCATGCCGCCGTGATTTAATTTATACATTGCACCATTCACCTGGTGTTTACAATTTCAACATTATCGATTGTCGCCAATTTGAAGCGATAACTAACAGTTCTTAAAGACTAATTGACATTTTTTCTTCTCAATGCTGGAAAAATAATTTTTTATTGCTCTATTTTATAAATTTTTGACATATAATACTGAAAATGGAATCATTGTTTGCCTGAGGCCAACATTATTCCGTTACTTATTGATTACGTCGTCCCATTGCTAATTGCGGCAAATAAGGATTTTTAACCAATTTCTATTTGTTGTTGTGCACCTAGAGACAAATTAGTTCAAAAGTATCAGAACGATATACCAAGATCAGCCTGAGCAAAAAAGGTAATCTAATTCTTTAAATCAAGTTTGCGAGCTCGAAGTAAACACCAATCCAGTTTTATTTAACATGTCCTCGAACAAGATAGAAAATCTACCGTCAGTCGCACGCACTGACGCGTTTCAACATTCCATGATCATATTTAGAGTACGACGGCAAACTGACTAGTAGTCTCGCATACATTGTACTTGACTGTAAATGTCGGCTGCACAATTGGTGTTTACTTCAAGCTCGCAAACTTGATTTAAAGAATTGTTACCACCACTCGCTCAATCAAGTAATGTTTAAGGTAATCTAATGTAAACTTGCATTTCTTACTTACTGACGACCCATCAGTTGGAACCGGTATCACGCACTCTACCCAATATATAATTGGGCGAGGAATGTGGAAAATTGGACGGAAAATCGGCTATACAAAGTTTTAAACGTCATATAGAGTTTTAGAAACTGCTACTTCAAAGCCAACTCCCTTTATATAGTATAATTCGAACCAGGAAACTGTAACAACACTAAAGTTGTAGAGTTGGTACATGATGCATAAATATTAGATCTCCGCTACAAACACTATCTAACTGTTATATGTTACATTGAATGATAACTTACATCGATCAAAGCCAGAGTATGTGGATTTTTTTGGATTACCAAATGTTTTGAAGTTGTTCTAACTCTCAATTTTAGTGATATTTGGCATACATTGAAATCCATTCTGTTGGTACCATGAACCAACTCGGCTAACATCGTGTTTTTATTAGGTGCTGACACAGCAACCATATTGTTAGTACCATTTATACACTCGGCATTTCTATTATATATAGACTTATATATAGACTTCATATGAAATTAGCACATTCTTATAGGAGACTGTATAGTCCAATTTTCCAAAATTCCTCTTTCAAATATGTAGTGGGTAAAGGGCGTAATACCGATTCCTACTGATGAGTTGCCAATAAGTACGAAAGTAATGCGCACGAGATTATAAGTTCCGTCTATGTTGTCTTTGGTTTATCCTTCTGGTCATATTTGAACTAATTTGTTACCAGTTGCGCAACACCTAATACACGAAAGCACATAAATGATGTCTACGCAACAAACAGTATCTATTGGTCATATTGCATGACTATTCAGTTGAAAATCGCCAAAATCAAGATCACAACATATTTAACGGTTAATTTGTTTAATTACTGTTTGTTGCGAAGAACTAATATATATGCAAGTATGTATTAGGTGTAGCGAACCTAGTAAAAAATTAGTTCAGTTGTGACCAGAAGGATAAACCAAAGGCAGCATGAACGGAAAGTATAATATCATGCACATTCGTTTCGTGCTTACTGGCGACTCATCAGTAGGAGCCGGTATTACGCCCTTTAACCACTATATATTCGGTAGAAGAATGTGGAATAATAGGACGGTACAATCTCCTAGACGAATGTGTAAACCTGCAATAGTGAAGCTAACATCATATAAAGTCTACGACAATGCGACTTCAACGCTAACTCACACTATATAATATATATACCGAGTCTGTAAAGGATACTAACACTATGGCTATTGTGTTAGTAACTGATACCAACATTATTGAAATCGAAAAGGTACATGGTACTAACACTATGGTTACCGAGTCAGTACATGATACCAACCTGATGGATATCAATTTATGCTATAGTTCACCCAAATTGAGAATTACAACAATTTCTGAACACCTGTTACTCCAGTAAATCCATACACTCTGGCCTTGATCGATATCAGTTATCACATTTCGCGGTAAGCATGACATCATTCAATTCAATATATTACAGTTAAATACTGTTTGTTGCGATGAGCTAATATATATGCAAGTATGTATTAGGTGTTGCGAACCTAGTAACAAATTAGTGGTATTGGATAGTAAAATTCTAATTTTTGCTAAATTTTCCTATGTAAACATTCAAGACAAAATATTTTAACAGCAGATTTATGATTGGTAAATATTTTTTGATACCATTTGAGAAAAAATATAACTAGTTTAATTTAAGAATCAAGAGTCCTGAAATATCAATCATTTACACAATAACAACAAAAAACTTTCACATTTTAATTTGCACAAAGATTAATGGTTGGCATCAAGCTCTTTTATTAGATTGAGTTCAAAAAAACTTAATATATTTCGATAAGCGTGGTCCACATACTGTGACTTTGACAAAATATACGAAAACAAATTTTATTCCTATATTAAACAAAGCGAAGATTTTAACTTTACTCATGCACACATTTTAAAATACAAAAAATACGGTCTTACTTAAACCTCCAACGAATAATATAAATTAAAATCATGTATTTTATCTAGACTAAATCTCATGACAGTGAATAAATATATATATAAATTATCAGAGGCTATTTATTTTTAATGTATTAAACAAACGCATGTAAAACACAACATCACGAGTTCGTGAATAGCAAATTTTTTAGATTCAAGTGGTAAAATTTCGTGTGACAATCAAAATA
Source organism: Eudiplozoon nipponicum (assembly GCA_029291075.1). NCBI lineage: Eukaryota > Metazoa > Platyhelminthes > Monogenea > Mazocraeidea > Diplozoidae > Eudiplozoon > Eudiplozoon nipponicum. The sequence goes on along the minus strand of JAQBSW010000870.1, from coordinate 132,976 downwards.
TTTTGACTAAGATAAATGAAAAAGTCAATTTTATTAATTTATAATACAAGCAAATATTTAAATCAAGTTTGCGAGATTAAAATAAACACTGATTCCAATTTATTTAATCATTCGTCGAAAAACATGGTAAAGCTACCGTTAAACTTGTTGCAAATTGAGCAACCGACATTTCCAGTCCAACACAAAGTATGCGAGACTACTATGGATGAGGACCGCACATCTAATTTTGCATTGTGGCCTTAGCCGTCGTACTCTGATGATGAGCATGGCATATTTTTTAATGGTTGTGCAGTGCGAGTTTCAAATGTGGATCTTCGCGATTTTCGTTTGCGGGTTGTCACTTTGCACTATCGGTTTCGCAAAGTTCCGATTAATTACCATTTCCTAGACTATATCGTACCTCATTTCCGGTGGTTAGTATGAACGATGTTGAGGCCTTGGGAAGAAAGAGACGAATCCGCATCGAGTCAGTAAGAAGACAAACTCGATGCGTACTTGGAAATGGTGATTAATCTGACGGCTGTTTAGCTATGTTATTCGACGACTGGTTAAATGCATAGAAAATAAAACAATTTACAAATTGACACTGATGTATTATTTTAGTTTTCTAGGACTGGAATAAGCCTAATGAAAGAAAGTTTTACATGATTCGACGATTCTTTACGTATTTAACCTATCCACGGTTTCCTTTCTTGGGTACTCGATTGGCATTTTGAGTTCCGCAGTGATCCCATTTTTCGTCACTTTCAAGTACGCGCTGAGTTCGCCTATTTGGTGGCTGGGTGCTAGCCCTTCCGTTAACATCGAAGGCTTCCACGCTATTCGTACTAACCACTGGAAATGAAGTTCAATCTAACCTAGGCTGATTAATACTTCGGTACCTCATTTCAACTACCAACCTCAGAAATCGAAAAACAAGAAGATTACTACTCGCATGACCAAATTTAAACAAATCTAAAACATTCAGGAATTCTAATTTAACGTATCCACAATTTGCTTTCGAACAACATGTTCGATGACTGGTACGATGACCGTCGTTCTCTGATGATGATCAAGGAAGGTCGAAACGCGTCAGTGCGTTGCGACTGGCCGTAGTTTTTTTAATGTTTTTCGATGACTGGTTAAATACAATGGAGTTGGTATTTACTTCAAGCTCGCAAACTTGATTTAAAGAACGTCATGATTACCACGAAAATGTGATAACTGCTGTCGATCGAAGGCAGAAAACAAGTCTTTGCTTATTAACGTGTGTTCATAACATATTTTTCTCACAATTTGATGAGATTTATCCTATCTTCTAAGTGATGGTGTTGATATAATTTAAACGTTTAGCAAATACGCTGCATAGCGCAATTTTGAAATTAGGTGTTGTGCATCTAGAAACGAATCAGTTCAAATAGGATAAGTAAGATAAACCAAAGGCAACATGAACTTAAGTTATAATCTCTAGTAAAGTCTATTTGTCTAACATTCCTCACCTAAATATATAGTGGATAAAGGGCGTAATACCGGCTCCTACCGATGAGTCGCCAGTAAGCACGAATCGAATGTACACGAGACAATACTTTCCGTTCATGCCGTCTTTGGTTTATCCTTCTGGTCACAACTGAACTAATTTGTTACTAGGTTTGCAACACCTACTACATACTTGCATATATATTGGTTCTCCGCAATAACCAGTATCTATCTGTTGTATATTGAATTGAATGATATCATGCTTACCGCGAAATGTGAAAACTGGTATCGATCAAAACCAGAGTGTATGGATTTACTGGAGTAACAGGTGTTTAGAAATTGTTTTAATTCTCGATTTCGGTGAACTATAGCATAAATTGATATCCATCAGGTTGATATCATGTACCGACTAGGAAACCATAGTGTTAGTACCATATACCTTTTCGGTAATACAATGTTGCTATCGGTTACTAACACAATTCTCATAGTGTTAGTATCCTTTACAGACTCGTTATATATATTGTATAGAGTAAGTTAGTTTTGAAGTCGCGTTGTCAAGACTTTCTATTATGTTAGCTTCACTACTGCAGGTTTACACATTCGTCTAGTAGATTGTAACGTCCTAACATCCCACATTCCTCACCCAAATAAATAGTGGTTAAAGGGCGTAATACCGGCTCCTACTGATGAGTCGTCAGTAAGTTCGAAACGAATTTGCATGGAATTATACTTTCCGTTCATGATGTCTTTGGTTTATTCTTCTGGTCACATCTGAACTAATTTTTACTAGGTTCGCAACACCTAATACAAACTTGCATGGTAATTCTTCGTCATAAATCTTGTTTAACAGACAACAATACAGATTTATCGAAAATTTTCTCGCATAAATTAATTTCAATATAAAATAATTAAGGAACTAATTGGTAACCCATACACCGTTGATCTTTTTTATGATAATTCTTTTTTTAATAAACGAGTTCGACTTTTAAACTTAGTACATTTGAATGTCAACTTTTTTATGCTAAATTTTACCATCTTTTCTCCATTTCACATTTTATTTTGTTTGTTTATTTTCTTTTCTTTGTGCTTGTTTGCTCTTTGTATGAGTCCTCAACTTCGCACGAATTGTATGGAGGCAAAAGCTGATTGGCCGCAATTTTCAACATGTGTTCATCAACGAACACTTTTTCATGCATATTTTGTTTGTCTACATGCGTGGATGCGTGATTGTTAAATTGTGCGCTCCGTGTGAGTTTGCATGTTTGTTGGTTTGCGAATTGTGTGCTCGTTTGCTTGTATTTATGGATATTTTATCCATGCGTACACATTCAAATTTATCCATTTTCTGATTCATCGTGTTCAGGCAGACAATGTGATCACTCATTCGACACAGTATCTCAATGATCCGGGCTGGAGCACTATCAGGTAAGACAATTTCGAAGATAAAATTAAAAGCTAATATTAAACGAACATTGATTGCGCGGGCGGTGATAACTATTACTATAATCAAGGTTGTGATCTTGGTATAAGAACCTGACCCATTAATTACTTACATATGTCAGTATAAACTAAGAATTGTATAATGTAGAATAGGCAATTCATCCAGTAGACCGGTTTCGTCCTTATTGGGAACTCATCAAGTACTGGCCAGAATTTGCCGCGGATAGTACACGACGTTTAGTTGACACTTTGTGAATAAATCGATGTCATATGAGCTCCACTTAAACGTGAAAAACTAACCGAGCTTCACTAGTTAGTATATGACTGAAAATTGTGTGTAGTGTGCGGTAGGGTGGTTCAGTGGTTAGAGCACCACATTCCGAAGCAGACGTTCCAAGGTTCGAACCCTGTCCGCGACAAATTCTGGCCAGTACATGATAAGTTCCCAATAAGGACAAAACCGGTCTACTGGATGAATTGCCTTTTCTACACCATAAAATTCTTAGTTTATACTGACGAATATATTTACCTAATGTGTCAGTTGTTTATGTTACGGCTTTATTTTAATTTAGAATGAATATCGGAAAGGTCTCCGTTTAAATGGACTAAGTGTATAATTCTTTATAATATTAATTTATTAATATATATATATATATATATATATATATATGTTTATATACACAGGAGGCGCTCTACCTCTAATTCATGAAATATTAGTATCTATAATAAATTTTATACAACCGTGTAATTTATGTGCAATTTTATACGCTTCTTGAAAGCTGCATTTCTATTAGACTACTCTACTCAAATCAAATGGCTCTATTTTCGTGCAAATAATATTTTTAGGCGCTTAAAATCCGTATTATTATAACTACGCTTAACATATTCTTTAGTTATTGCTTTTTAAATTAATAAATCATAAATAATCAAGCCATCATTTTTCACGGAATAAACCGGACAAGCATTACTTGGTCTAACTGCACTACTGCAGTCTGTCTGCACATGAAGATACCAGGTAAAGTTCATTCTATACGATTCGTCTGAGAGTTCTATTAATGCAAGGTGTGTAGTTATGTAGCCAGATTTAGCACTGACTATATTGTGTAATATGTACCAAACTCTAGATATATTAATTTAAAGATTATTATTTAAATAGGGAATGAGGTTTAATTATAGTATCCATTTAAAACTTCTAAAAGGCATAATTTTCATGCCAAAGACGATAATTTTGTTCTAGTGCATCAGTCCAATAGGAATTCAGCCCCAAAGAATTGGGACGAAGAAGCAATGGAACAAATTGAAGAGCTCTTGTGCGAGGTGGAAAAAACAAAACTCCAAAATAAAAAAGGGCCTAATAAAAGCACGAGCAATTTGGCTAAATGATTAAGGAGACAATCTGCAGTTTGACTATGCGTAAATCATGAAGTGCTCGAAAAGAGATAAGCAAGTCAAGTGTAAAAATTTACGATATATGGTTTTAATTAATAAATTAATTAAATCAGGATAGTCCTGATTCCGGTATTTTGCAAGGCTTTAACGATTATGAATTCTTGCAATTGTCATGTTTCTCGTGCTTATTTACGGTAATTAGTCGAAAGTTTCATGCGCCTGTTTGCCTTCGATTTCCTGAGGAGCTGACCAGACATGTCGTGTCAGGAGAAAAAAAGGCTGTGTATTACAAAAATACGAAAAATCCCCACCTGTTGTCTACTATGGAATTATTTCTTCATATTTTTCAGATATAAATTTTCTCGCATCTTTGAACTGCTAAGTCTTACATTATAAATTTTGATAACATGAATATTAAACTAGTTCGTTGACTTTAATTTTATTTTATCCTTTTTGGGGTTAACGTAGGTAGGATTTAGCAAATTTAGTTGGCACTAAATTGATATCTATCCATTCTTGATCTCAAGCTTCTGATGGTTTCGCTATAATTACGCAACATTTTATATCTTCTTAGTTTTAAATGAAAGGAGAATTTAAATGAATTATTTTTACTTTTAACCTTTTAGGACGGAAAATTTCAAGTCCTCACGTGAGCTGAACAATATTTTTCTAATCTTGTTTTGCATATATTTTGTTGATTTTATCGATTAAAAGTGTGGTAATGTCAAATTTTCGTCTTATTGTTTTTGTCAACCGAAAGATATTCTTTTATAAATACGCAAAATATTAGTCTAAAATGATAATGCTCTTGTTGCTTCATTTGAAATTGATTAATAATTGAATTTATAATCAGCAAGTTAAAATAAACTGTCAATAAGTTCAAATATGGAGTCGTTCCGCTTTCGAAGTGGCTCATCGGAACTGTGTGCTTCAATATGCGCAGTAATACATGGATGACAAGTTGTCACATTTTTAATGATTAATACTCGATTTGGTCATTGGCGCACCTAATAGCTTGCTGTCATCTCACTATCTGCATTCATTCATGTCATTCAGTGTAAACAGACTTATCTTACCCCTTGATTGACTATGAAACATGCTTGTTGTAACACTGGAGTTTGGCTGCGTCATTTTAATGCCTTATGTGCTTCATTGTATACGTCGCTCATTTTTGCTTGCTCGTATTCTTATTTATTGTTGCTTTTGTGCACGCATTAAATTACCACTCAAATCTAACTGTCTCTCTCGTTTTCTATTTCTATATATATTTCATATATATATATGTCCTTATATCATTGCTCATTATTTATGCCACCAAATACGTATATTGCATGCAATTTTCTGTTATTTACCAGCTTATTTAATGGTCAATATACTTTTTATTTGTCATCTTATGCTGTGTCGCTTATACAGGAAACTTCAATAAGAAAGCCTTCCATTATTCTTATATATATATATATATATATATATATATATATATATATATATATATATATATATATATCATTCAAATTCATTTTCATTTGGTATTTACGGAATGAATGTCGAAGTTTTACAGATATTGTCCCTTACTCTGTGTTTTGTATAATGGAGCATTTGCTTTGCATTTATGTTTTAAATAAAGCAGAAATAATTTTCTGTATTTTATTTTGGCTTACTAGCCAATTTTCATATTCCATATTAATGATTACGAGTGTTCGCTTTTCATTGGTACACACGAAATATTGTTTTCTATGACTGATTTATTGAAGAGAATATCAACCGCAGTTTGAGATAATGATTATTACTCCAGTACAAATTTAGCACAAAGTAATCAGTTCAATTAAATACTGTTTGTTGCAGAGAACTACTATATATGCAAGTATGTATAAGGTGTTGCGAACCTAGTAACAAATTAGTTCAGTTGTGACCAGAAGGATAAACCAAAGACAGCATAAACGGAAAGTATAGTCTCATGCACATTCGTTTCGTGCTTACTGGCGACTCATCGGTAGGAGCCAGTATTACGCCCTTTAACCACTATATGTTTGGGTGAAGAATGTGGGATAATAGATAAAATGCAATTCATCTAATAGACTGGTTTCGTCCTTATTGAACACGGTATTCAGTACTTGCTGGATTTGCTGCGACTGTGGCTCGAACCGCGGGTCCATTACCTTCACATTCTTGCAGCTTATCCACTGCGCCGCCCATCCCCCGGAGGTAGCAATCCTGGCTGAACAGGATTTACCTAAGTGAAATAATAACAAAAAAGAAATTTCGCTTTATATCTGATAATTGCATGCAGTTGCAGAGAACGATATTTCCTCCGACAAAATTAAAATAACAAGTATTGATAAATTTCAACCACCGTGACTGATTGGAAGGAATATTTAAAAAAAAGAAAATATTCGTTTAATTTCCAGAACATTCTTTGTTTAAATCCTTTTCATCATGTACACCTTGGAATTGTGCTTAATTTGAGGTTTCCGTATTCTATACCTGACTGGTGTGATTTTTTCTATTAATTTCAGTTGCCACTTAATTTCTCGGTTCTGTTTTGCAAATTTCTATCCTCACAATATAATCCTGTTAAAGCGAGTTTCCGTTTTCATTTTTGCATATTGGGATCGTTCAGGAACCGGTAATTTAATTATTCTGTTTTTCGCGTCTAATTTCTTTCAAGGTTAAGTATCGGGATTCAGTGTTGCGTAAAGAAGTACACAGTTCATTACCTATTTTATATGTGTGTTTAAAATGGAGGCTAATCTTAAATTTGAGGATACTGATAGCATGGTACAGGTAGTCATAGGTATGAACTTATTAGATATGGAGCAGAAAACTGCCCCATCAGATTCAATCAACTCACTAATACTGATTCATAATTGACGTCTATGGGCTCTCATTAACTAATAGGACTACAGATTCTACACCGTGTGTGGCTTCGATGGCGTTTTGAATCAGATTCAAGATTCTGAAGAAAATCTACCTTGCTTAGAACCTCGGTTTCAGTAATTCATGGTTGCTCAATGACGAAATCAATTTACCTGATGAATTGCATTTTTTTTAATTAAAAAAAGTAGATGTATATAAACCTAGTAATCAAATTGATCAATTTTACATGGTAAGGAGAAATTTCTTGTGCAAAACGACATTTTTTAATTATTTAACGCAATGTTACTATTATTTTTGGACAAAAATTTGGACCTGTTTATTTTTCATAAAAAAAAATAAGTTGTCATCTATTTTTCTTTCTATAATTGTACCACATATGTGACAAATGAAAACGCACTTAGTAAATTAATCGATACTTTACCTAATGTCATCATTTTTATATCCGCGCATGTCCAAATTCAGTGTTTTTATTTTTCTAATACGCATACTATTATGCTCATACACTCAAACGCATACACACACCAGATGTGTTGATTCTGTCTCAGAATAAGTTGCCTCTTTAGAAGCTGTGTTTACGCTTATTATGCTCGAATTCACCTGAACGGACGCTTTAGATTACCTTCGGAACATTCAAACTTGACCTGACTTATTTATCGCAAAATCTTTCAGATTTATTAGTATTATTTCCGAATTTTCTCATTATATGTCAGTGGTATTTTTACAACAAGCATTATAATACATTGGCCCATGTTGTGCAGCAAGTTAGATATAAAAGAATTGGCCCTTATCTCAGCTCGCGGACACGATTTAAAGCACTGTTATAATCACCCGCATAATTAAAGACTGCTTTCTTTTAAAATAATATATGTGTGGTGAAAGAAGCAAATTATCATTCACTCAACGGCACAGAATCTGTGCAGCCGATATTTACAATTAATTCTTATTATTTGCAACCACTAGGTGTGAGAATTATTTCGATTTCATCCCCGTTAGCCGTCATGCTCTGCTGATAACAATGGAAGGTGGAAGTACGCTAGTACATTTGACTGGCGGTTGTTTTACTATGCTTTGTAGTCGGTTAGCTACAATGTGATTGGTGCTTATCCTAAGCCCGGAAAATTGATTTAAACAATTGTTATCACAATCCGCGCAATTAATCAATGAATGTTTGATTATATAAATCTAAAGTTTTATACCACTTCCCCAGGTAAAGTGATGTTTGTCCTATTATTATTATTATTATTATTATTATTATTATTATTATTATTATTATTATTATTATTATAGATTTTAATTGGCTAGTTGGAACTTCAGGTGTAAAGAGAAGAATATTCTGAAAAATTTCAAAAGATGTTTAAAAGAAGCATAGGTTAACTAAAATCATAAGGTATTACGTAACTGTAAATGTGTGTAGTTTCTTGCGAGGTGTCGTACTGAATAGAGTCACAGACTCTGAAGTAAATTCGCCTTGATTCGAGCCCCGTCCTGGACAAAATTCTGGACGTACATCAGGAGTTCTGATACTCTGTTTGTGTCCCACGAGCATTAGAGGCGTTACAAAATTTACACACGCATGCACACACACACACACACACTTTCCTTGCCGAGAGCAGGTATTTATGATCTCTCTCAGACACACACACAGACACACACTATCACCATTGCTTTGCGCTCTTCGTCTTCCCTTAGTTTCTTCATTTCCCATGCCTAAAGTGGTTTTTGTTTCGTTTCTGCAATGCATGTGTATTTTTGCTTCACAATTTCTGTTGTCGTAACCCGTTGTTTGTGCTCAGTAAGTTTGCATTGCCTTATATCGCACGTGTATACTAAAGTGCATATCTGTGTTCGATTCGTTCAAGTGTGCGCATCAATTTTAAAGCATGTCGTATACAAGGGGTTTGCTTTCATATTGTCTATTAAATGCGAATGCTTCGTGCGTATGCGTTTTTCTTTTTAATTTTGTACACAAAATGTATACACATGCAGGAATTTTATACTTTGGTTAATGGGATATACTGCTTCTATAAACATGGCCTCTTATAGCGGTTTCTAATGTGATCACCAACTTGCCCTTTTTAGAGCAATCTCTCTATGAAATCTACATTGTCGAAGGCATGCTTTAAATAACATTATTGCCACACATACTTGCTACACCTACGGCATGTTGGAAATAACGTTCGACTGAAAATTAGTTTTTAGTCATTGCTTGTCCATGCCTATGAGTTTTACGACCAAAAAAACACGAATCAAAGTACTGTGATTGTACATAATGATAAGTGGCAACTAATTATTGCCCGGTTAGTAACATTTTGGATCAGTTACTATGTGTGATGTCAATTTGTCTTTTGGCAATCCCTAATTTAATGTATTCAGCACAAGGAATGTTTCTTATATTTATCTTTGAAATGTGTAAGTTTGCACGGTAGTGGTTTAAAGCCACAACATACATTCTCTTGCTCGAACTAATTCACCGATTTTGGTACTTTATTGTTGTTAATTCAATGTTTGTTTAGATGCTCTTTCCTAGTCTATCAATTCCACTGCCTCAATGAAGAAATGGCTTCAAGTTTCTGTACGCCTGTGCTTATTTAAGTGTGTTGAAATGTGTGTGTGTGTGTGTGTGTGTTTGTCTCTATATGTGTGTTGCGCTGTTCTTCTGTTTTGTAAACATGGTTACGTCACTTCTGGTTATCTGTGAGTGTTGTTTTAATTCGACAACGAACCATCTCAACGTTTCTGGAGACCACCACTTGAGGACATCGAAGTGAGACTGCAGCGATATTTTTCTAATATGGTGAGTTATTTCTAACAAAATATGCATGTAGTAATGCGTTCTCTCAAAATAAGCATTTTCGTAATAATTTTTTTATCGTTTAACAGCAGAGGAAAACCGACTAATGATTAGAAAAAGTCATCAAATTTGAATGAAATTCAACTCTCGCTAGGAACTAGCCGCCATGTGTACTATAATAACATTCGCACAACTATGAATATAAAGTGTCATTGAAGTATTGACTTCAGTGTCCATACGTGTAACCAATCTTTTGTTTATATATATATATATATATATATATATATATATATATATATATATATATATATATATATATATAAGAAGTAAATTTGTGACTAGATTTTACTTTGAACGAGGAATGTTAATGAGTTGGGAAGACTCACAAAAGCCATATATAACCAAATTTACTGGTCTACGCTGAAAAAACCTTTTTCCGTTTGATTACCATTTTAAAACTCTCAAATTATGATTGACTAGATTGGGTAAATCAATTTAGTAAAGACAAAGCGATGTGTCGGTTTGAAAATTTGCTTTTAGAAAAATCAATAATGATAAATAATGTATGTTTGAGTGTTTTTGTAGGTTTTCTTTCTCTCACGTTCGGCAATAATTGAGATTTCGAGCGTAAAGGTGTTGTTCGCTAAATTGTTAGCGACTGCATTGACGTTTCCAAATTTTGTGCCCCTTGTCGTAAATAAAAACCAAACTAAGATGTTTGAAATTAAACCAGCTAGTTTCACTACGCTACACGAAATATCCCTATTTTTCCTACTTGTCAACAAAACAATGCTAAATTATAAAAATGGAATTTTGAAAGGTAGGATACCGAGGGTTAAAGTGGTATAGAAAGAGGAGTACAGCGTGCAAAATAAACAATCAAGAAAATTAAAGATTGATCTGGATCTATTTGAAACTTTGCCTTGCCTATAATTATACATTCATACAAATCTCAGATAACAAATCGATAAATAAAAAACAAAGGTCTCAAACTTGGGAACATTTTCTTCGGAGTCTGGGATTCTATCCAGTGTATTTCTGCACACTACACACAATTCTTTTTATTGTATACTAATTTATGTTTTTGACTAAGGTAGGACTAAACCGAACGCATCGCCATTACTACCTGATACATTGGTTAGTTTTTATGGACAATTATATATATATATATATATATATATATATATATATATAATTGGATTGGTGTTTATGTCAAGCTCGCAACACTGATTTGGATATTTGTTGTCATCATCTGCACAATCAATGCTTGTTCAATTGTTCGAACGTTATACTAAATTTGTCTATTTTCGCAAAAAACCTCAATGATTATTTACCTTCTTTCTATTCTTTCACTTTTTGTATCCTACTTATGCTTCACGTGTAAACAAATATTCTATTCTGTACTTAATTATAAAAAAACGTGAAATTAGCGAGAATCTGCCACGTGCATGGTTCAAATATAGTCTGGGTCGATATGGCCGAAAAATTAGGCTTCTCCACTAGACTACGTAAATACCAGCGGAGAAGCTCGGAGTCCACGTAACTATGCTCCTGGTCTATTGTTGCCTTCCTCCGTATATTCCCTTTTTCTAGAGCAAATTACTCAGTATTATGTATTAGGCGTTGGGTACCTAGTTATCCATTTGTTAAAATAGGCCCAGAAAGTTATACTAAAGTCTGCATGAACAAATTACGTATTCTCATTTACATATGCAAAAATAGCAGCACACGCATATATATATATATATATATATATATATATATATAAACCTTTGATGTACTGCAGACAGACGGGAGCTGCCGTCAATGTCAGCCGAAATATATTCAACGAAAAAAACAACTTGAACTCAGCCTGTGCTAATCACAACTCAGATAGAGTGAAATTTAATAGAAGTTCTTCATTCTTAATTTCCTTCCCGATATCATGACAGTTTACCACGAGGCTCCAATCTTCAAAATGTTATATAAGTTAATTTTTAATTATATTTACGCCTATATGTTGATTCTGTAAGTAGCTACAGCATTTTACGCCTCAATATTGAAAATTTGATATTTTTTTCATTAGTCAGTCCACCTGATTGTCCCGTTGGATAAGACTTCAGAAAGAGGAAGTCGAAATATCTGGAATAATCAAGTGGACAGTGGATGCAAACACCTTGTGTCGCACCACAAGAAAATAGGCATTTAACCCATTACACAAACATTCGTTGCGCGGGCGGTGATAACATTGACTATAATCAAGGCAGTTGCCTTTTCTACACTATACCATTTTTAGTTTATCCTGACAATTGTATGTACTTAATGGAACAGGTGTTTATATCAAGTTCGCAACCTTGGTTATAATAATTAATCGATTCCCTGTCGTAAACATGTTTTCTTTAAAGCTCATTAGTCCGTCTGTTTTTACTCTGCATTTCTCCATTCGATCAAATTCCCGAAATTCTTTTAAGGGATAATATAGCGCGTCTACCAGTGCTCAATAATTAACACGTTTTTGAAAAGAGGAAATCTAGAAGAAACAACTTCATACTAGTACTTTTCTTCGTTCTGTTCACCGTTGAGAACCCATAACCACTTTCATCATGATGAAATATCTCCATTTGTAGTTCAGTTAAAACATGGTTTCACTGATTTTTTGGTTGCGTTTCGATTCCATTTTCCTGAAATCATCATTATTCTCTCTATAATTCATAGCACAATACCAACAAAAAAAGGCAATTGTGGTAATCCAGTTCTAAACTGGCTCTAAATGTACATGAAAAATCTGAACAATTGTGTTTACCTGAATTAGTGTAAAATTTGTAAAAATAATTCATGATGAAAACGCTGCACGACCAACTTTGAAAGCCTCAGTAACAAAGGCTCGAAGTTCTGTCAATAAATTCTAAACTACAAACATAAATTCGTACTTCGCTTTCTGCTCATTTCCCTGGCAACATTTATCGCACTACTTGAATGAGTCGTCTGGCTATGTTACATATATATCTGTTTCCGGTTTAGTATGTTTTATAAAATCATGCCTATGGCAACATTTGGTGTTGATAGCACACTCTAATTAGTAAATTTTCGCGAATCTGCATCTCAAAAATATTTCGCGGGCTAAAATATGTTTTCCTGTTGTAAAAAATACAATACAGATATGTGACTCTTAGTAAATGTACATCGTTGTCAAAATTCCCGCCAAGTAGTACATTTTAAGCTCTCAGAAACTATCTGAAAAATTCGGGTAGTCGAATCTTCTGATAGTTGCTAGAACCAAGATTCTACGCAACGTGCGCGCATATATCGAATTAAACAGCCAGAAAGAAAAGATTTTTTAAAATGAGTAATGCCATAAAAATACTAATAAATGCCGAAACATAATTGTTTAACCCTTTTTAGAAAATGCGATGAAAACAAAGAGTTGGCACACAAAAGCAGACGCTTTGATGTTGCAGCGAGTACAAAGCTTAAACAAAATTGAATTCCATCACATTGAACTTAAAATGCACGAATTTCGCACAGTGAACTACGTTTCGTATCGATGCTAAGCCATATGTCAAATATGCGATCGATTAATCGATTGTTAAAATAAAGTATGAGTTAATCTGTCGTAATATATATATATATATATATATATATATATATATATATATATAATACGTCAAACATGCCATAAATCAATCGATTGTTAAAGTATATATATATATATATATATATATATATATATATATATATATATATATATATATATATGAATTCCTTTACTTTAAATATCTACTTAACTTTTTGTATTGAATACAGTAAAATTTGTAGATCATCACGGATTCGTGTGAGTGTATTTTTTTCTAATGAAGTAAAACTAATATTATTAATAGACAAATAATTTAATTCGACAACATTTCGCCATGTGGAAAAGTTTATGACTTCTTATTACAGAATGGGAATGAATAGACGGAAATTTAGATGTAAATCGATACAAACGCGAATCGTCCTCAACGGCAACTTGAAAATTGCCTGCAATGCGCTCATGGGTTTCCTAGAGGATGAAGATCACGGCTTTGAAACAAATACACCTGGTTGAGACGTCTAGACGTGGAAGTTAGGGATAGTATTGAGGAATACTCAATAAAATCGAAACCAGTTTAGTAGACCAGGTGTATTTATCATCTTATGCTATGTTCAGTCTGTACCGTCTTTATATGAATATATATCGTCAATATTACTCCCCTAGTTGTTGGTGTCTGTGTCATGGCGAAGTTTATGCGCGGATAAAAGTTCATAAATACACCAAGTAATTGGGTGGCCATCCAAAATAAACGAATATATGCGCTATTCGTTTGAAAGAAAGATGAACTAGCTTATTCTAATTTCGTCCTTGTATATTTAGTCATTCATTATAGCTATGACAGTACGATAAATTGTCATAGTTGTCATTTAACTAAACAAACATTTGTTGCGCTGGCGGCGATAAAAATTATTTCAATCAAGGTTGAGTTATTGATATAAGCACCAGTCCCATTATACGCGTACCTTTTTCAGTATAAACACAATGCTTTGTATAGTATGGAAAAGGCAATTCATCCAGTAGACCGATTTCCTTCTTATTGGGAACTCTCCACGCACTGTTCAGAATTTGCCACGGACAGGGCTCGAACCTGGGTATTGGTGTGGCAGAGTGGCTCAGTGGTTAGAGCACCAGATTCCGAAGCAGACGTGCCCAAGTTCGAGCCCTGTCCACGGCAACTTCTGGCTAGTACGTGATGAGTTCCCAGTTAGGACGAAACCGGTCTACTGGATGAATTGCCTTTTCTACACTATACAAATCTGAGTTTATCCTGACCAATGTTTGTACTTAATAAGTCTGGTGTTTATATCAAGTTCGCAACCTTGATTATAATAATCATTCAGCCATATGGTTGAATGTAGGAAGTAGGGCAATTTTTTAAATTATTATGTTTATCCAATCCTTGATCGGTTGGAAATGTACAAGAAAGAAGCTTTAGTATGATTATACTGAATAAGATTTCGCCATCGTGACCGCCATTAAGATCTACGTTTATGACGGCGGAATCAATTTTTTTGAAAATGATCTAATTTTTTTATACTACACACCATAAAGGATTCTACGTAAAATATATTTTCTCAAAATTATCTCTACTATTTTGTTATATATATATATATATATATATATATATATATACAATTTCTGGAAATGTTTATACCTATTTTGTTTGTTAATTACAAATAGGATATTAAATTTCATTAATCCCCCAAGCTGCCTTTGTCCCTATTGGGAACCATTTGTAGTACCCCTTAGTACTGTAGCCGAGATGATCCCGTAAGCATTCAACTTAGGCTCAACTAACCTGTTACTAAGTTCGCAACACCTTGTACACAATTGCAACCAATTGCTTCTAAGTGCGTAGCCTGCCCAGAAGATGAATTTCTGTTGTTATCATTCGTAATTTTTTGTTTATACCAACAATATACGTATATATATATATATATATATATATATATATATATATATATATATATATATATATATATATATATATATATATATATATGGCGTTTAAATATGATGTGCAATTCTAGCCTTGTTTGTTGGATTTCATAATGATTTTCAGCTGGTGCAACTTGCTAGAAACCCGTTATTAGTCGAAACTACATGTTTCACCAAAACGAACTTCTTGCAAAGTGAATTAGTGGTAATTACGTATTTTTCTGCGTAAAATTTCGTCGCAGCTTAACCTTGGCTAATTATCGTTGAACATTGTCATTGCCAATTGGGCGTGCCCGAGAATAGCTCCCATCTACTTAGCTGACAATTGATACAGTTGATACAATTAATTTGTCTCTGCCAATATTTCTTGCGCTGATTGCAAGGCGTGCTTTGTGATTTGCTTTGCGTTTGAATGAGTGAACAGAGGACGCCAGCAGGCGCATTCATTACGTGAGTGCTTTTTACTTTAAATTGATTTGTGAATGAACTGCCTAGCAAGCACAATTGAGATGTTTTTTTTTAAATAACAGACTCAAACGTAAATGATTAATCCTTTGTATTCATTTTTAAGCAGACCACTTCTTAAATTATGATTTTGTCTTCTACTCTCTCCCACTTAAAACTCATTACAAACATAGATTCCATCAAATATTCATGCCTCGTGAGTGTATCGAATATATTCATATCTTTATTTCTTTTATATTGAATTACCTTTATATATATATATATATATATATATATATATATATATATATATATATCATCGTCTCGTCTGCTCGTGTGTAAGTGAGTCCTTTATGGCATTACTTTTTTCTAATTGCTCTTCAGTATTGGCTTATGTCGAGTACGTGTGTGTGTATTTGTGTGTAAGTTTTTGCATGAGTGTGTTGTATTACATCTAATGTCTTACACCTCAAATCAGACACCGGTTTTGGTGCATACTTGAGTGTGCTTGTGTGTTTATAACAAAATAGAGAAAATAGTTTTCGAAGACATGCGATTAAATCAGCTTAAATTACCTGTTTACCTATTGTTTTATGCTCGCTCTGTTGATTCTTTCCGAATGAATTCTGTGCTGTGATGCTTCGCAAATTATCCAACTATCAGCTCAAATACATTTGTCGGATTCTCCACCTCGTACGGACTACTTCAGGAATTGTAAAAAGAAAACCGCCTAAACTGTCGACCAAATAGCTATTTCGCCAGTGTTTGCAAAACCTACAAAACTGAACTTTTTAATTCTTTCGCAGTTCATATCTTGCGTTTTCTACAACCAATTTTCTTTGAACCAGTTAAAGACAGATCAACTATACGTTTAACGGATTTGTTTTACAGAATTTTAAAAAAAATATGCAAAACTGTGACTTTTATGTAATACCGCTAAGTGTTGGCCTGTTCACTGTTCAATTCAATCCACGTGTGTCTGTCAATAATTTAACATCGGCAATTGTCTGTCATAATCGTTTACTCACACGTGAGCATTTTCATTAACTCTCTCTCTCTCTTTTCCCTTTATATATATATATATATATATATATATATATATATATATATCAGTCCACCTTGCTACTCGGTGTCTGTTCTATTCACGTGCTCATTTACCTAGATGCTGCATTATTTGTACTTGTGTGGTGCTTGATCCAACTTAAAATCAAATCTGACACTTTTTAGGCGGTGTAAGACCCAATAGTTACAAGTTTACGATCAATTACGATCAATTCTTTGCTGTCCACCAGTTTCCACAATTGTAGCTACGCTTTGATTGGTCAATTGACAAATTGGCACCGTCGAGTAGTGGACTAAAGCTAGTACAAGTTTTGTGCACGCCTCGAAGCAGAAACCCTCACCTGACTATAACCTTGGACAACTGGATTATGTTTATGCTCAATTTATCCGTTTATTGTGTCGATACTTATTCACGTGTTCTGTCGCGTTCGCCTCCTGCCCTGAGTGATAGCTCATTTTTATGTACAAGAAAATAAATCACATTTATAAACTTATTATGTAAGGCGAGGGAATGAGTGGGTGAATGTGCTGCCATTGACAGACTTGAAAATAACATAACTTCTCGTGCCCGCGACGCTTCCCGAGATTCTGTTGTTGAATTGAGGAATTACGAGTTTGTTGCCAGTCCACTAGACACGAGCTGACGTCAGTCGTCAGAAGTCTAATAGCTGCTTATCAGTCATCGGGAAAATATTGAAACCGATTCATATTTGGATTTATTCTGAACAGCTGGTGCTGCAGTCTACGAGTGCCACTCATTTTGTGCAATCGAAAAAAGTGGTGCTTTGGACCTGTGTCGAGTAATGTGACCACGTGGCAACGCGGAACTTATAAGAAAAGGCACTACATTTGCATCAATCAATTGAAATTTATTTTGTTTTCGACAGAGGAAATATGTGAGCTGACCGTGTTATGCAGTGTTCGTGACCTACAGCAATTTTGTTTGTGTTTAGCTCACACGTAAAAGCATACAGATTACACACACACACACACACACGAAAGATTGTCCATTAAACGGACGATAGTGACGCATTCAAGAATCCTCCCTCAAGACGAGAAAATATTCAGTCTACTGTGTGAAAGTTATCACAATTAATCTAACGAAGATACGCCATTTCTCTATCATCCAGTTGACGCAAAGCTAATTCGGTTTGTACAAAAACTGGCACAATGGTTAGTTTGCTTGGCCTTCATATGATAGCGAGTAGCAAAAATCTGTACCTGGAACTGGCAGCTGCTATATATATGCGTTGTTGTTTGAGTAAGCGTTGAAACTCCTCACTAAATTAGCGTAGCTCGCAGCCTTGTTAGTTGGCGACGTAAACTAGACGTGTTCGGCTATTTTGTTAGTCGGCGAGCTAATTTCTTGCCAAAGGTGACACGGTTGGACGACGGAATTTAGCTTAATATTGTTCAGACAACTGGAATGTAGATTAGCTTGTCTATCGATCGATTAGGCATTAAATTGTTAGGAGAACAGATATACATATATACATATATGCATATATAGTTAGGAGTATAGATAGCCAGGTATATAGTTAGATAGATATAGGTAGTTATCGCAAAAGGCGTAAAAAATGACAACTGAAAGTGGTACTACGTTTAGAGGTTTTCAAGCGGGTGCGGGAACAAACGCTGTGGCGTCGTCTAATTTGTCAAGTACGCCGACAGGGGATGGTAGCTACACATTTTACTCAGCGCCGAAGTGGATGAACAAACGTCGCAGCTCGTCAATGCGATCTAAGGCTACTGGGCCATTGGTAGCGCACTTTGGCGACAAAAGCGAACACGATGGTCATGATAGGAAAATTGCCCAATCTCCAATGTACACTGGAGAGGCCAAACAGGAGTTTGACCACAGTTTCATCACAAAACCGAGTCACGGGGAGACGATGCCAGTGACGAATCGAGTATCTAGAGATAACCAGCCTCAATTCGGAAACAATGATTATAATAATACTAATAATAATAATAACACTAACAATCTGACCAGCTCTGTTAGACACTTTCGCAATGACGACAATAATCACCAAAATGGTTGGCATATGCCGCTAAACAATGATGAAACAAGTAATAGAGAACAACCAATTCTAAATAGTTACGTAAGTCGAATCCATCCGAGTTCAGCACGAAGTAGCATTCGTCTACCCAAACGCCTCCAATCAATTCGTCAGCGTCAAACACGCCTTCAGGCAGACAGCATGCACACCAGTGACATCGGCAACGCTTCATTGTGGGGTTCCTCCATCCCGTTTGACACTGCAACGTCTGGGTTAAACGAACCTGCCAGTCCAACTGGCTATAACTATTGCAAATCACCGCTAGTAACGCCCCAATTCCGTAAGAATCTCAGCTTTCACAGAACGACGTCAGGCGATGAAAGCGTTGCTAAACACTACACGATGCCATCAGCTCCGGGTGGTATACAGCGTAACGGTCTTAATGAGGATAGTGGTGGTGGTGGTGATCTGTTTGAAAGTGTTGTTTCAGCGCGTAGCCCCGGCGTGTCCGCACGGCAGTCAGTTATCTCGTCGATCAGTAAACCAAGTAAGTGGACGCGAATTTTGGACTAAAAGCTGTTCTACTCTTTAGAACAACGCCTTAGAAAAGCTATTGCACGAGTTTAGGGAAGGCTGTTTGAGCTTCCAACTGCGAACGCGGACTGGCAACATTTCTAATTACCTTAAACGAACATTGGTTGCGCGGGTGTTGATAACAATTATTATAATCAAGGTTGCGGTCTTGATATAAACACCTGACCCATTAATTACTTACATATGTCAGTATAAACTAAGAATTGTATAGTGTAGAAAAGACCGATTTCGTCCTTATTGAGAACTCATCATGTACTGGGCAGAATTTGCCGCGGACAGGACTCGAACCTGGGCAAAAGGCAATTCATCCAGTAGACCGGTTTCGAGTCCTGTCCGCGGCAAATTCTGGCCAGTACATGATGAGTTCCCAAAAAGGACGAAACCGGTCTACTGGATGAAGTTGGCTAGAAGTAGACACCAATCCCATTGTATATTACAAGTCGCTTTAGTATATATTGAACGGATGCATACGTGCTTATTATTATGTCTAACGGAATGCTTACTCGCTATTTTCACACATACACATAACACCCACTTGCGCGTCTCACGTCTACAAAATTTGACGTCCGCTACTTTAGCGAGATCAGCTAATCCTAATTTTAAATGAAGTCTTCTTAATCAAATTTTTCATTTGCTTTATAAATTTGTCATTGTTTGGTATGGTGTGTTGTCTGAAGCAGTTACCCGGCACTGAATACTGAAGTATATAACAGTTAGATACTGTCTGTGGTTGTGAACTAATATATATGCAGTTGTGTATTAGGTGTTGCGCATCTATACCTATTATGAACTGAAGGTCTAATTTCATGTATATATGCGCTTCGTGTTGACTGGTCACGTGCCAGTAGGAGCTGGTACCACGCTCTATAGCCACTTTATATTTGGGTGAGGAATGTGGGACAATTGGACGGTACAATTTTATACCGGACTATTTCAAATCAAGAAGTGGACTTGGCTATAAACTTTGTTAGTCATAACTAGGATCATGTGATTTTTCGCATACTTCTGGAGTTTTGGTATAATGCCGACTCCTCTTGATGAGTCCGCAATAGACGGGAAACGCATTTGTACATGAGATTTCGAATTTTATCCATGCTAACTTTTGAATATCCTTCTGTGCCTATTTGAACTAAATTGTTACCAGATATGCAATGCCTAATATATAATTGAATATATTACTTTTAATAAAGATTGCGATCTAGATATGCCCATTGTGTACATATAATAGTCAGTATAAACTAAGTATTGCATAGTGTAGAAAAGGCAATTCTGTTGCTATAAACAATAAGCCACCCTTATTATAATTAAGGTTGCGGTCTTGATATAAACACCTGACCCATTAATTAATTACAAATGTCAGTATAATCTAAGAATTGTTTAGTAAAGAAAAGGCAATTCATCCAGTAGACCGGTTTCGTCCTTATTGTGAACTCAACACGTACTGTCCAGAATTTGCTGTGGACAGGGCTCGAATCTGGGCACGTCTGCTTCGGAATCTGGTGCTCCCACCTTACCGCACACTACACACAATTTTCAGTTCTATAATAGCTAATGTTTCTTGGTCAGCCTCTCATTTAGGTAGAGCCGATATCGCATTCCTTTAGCCCTAAAGTTCCAACTAACTATCTAAAACAGATACCACGTTACATTGCATATAAGTTAGTATTTCATGTCAAATTGGCTAGCTTCAAATAAACATCAATTCCATTATATCTAGCCAATCGTACAACATAATAAAACCACAGCCAATCACATGTTTGACGCCTTTCAACCTTCCATGATTGTTATTAAAGCACGAAGTCGAATTGGCTCACGTATTTGAAACCGCATTTTCTATACAAGGGATGGATAATTAGTTATGTGGATTTCATTCAATGTAACATCGTATACTATGTAGTTGGCTGGAAATATCGATTACATAATACATATGCAGTTACCGAAATAACATTTTCTTCAGCTTTTACCACCCGTATATACGTTTTACAATACAGCAACAATCTGGAATCATATATTTTATTTACCATACATTGTATATTCTTTGCGGTTTGATCCTCTCAAGCCAGTTTGACGTCTTGCTTTTATTATAATCATTGAAGTTCGAAACACGTTACTACGTGTGACCGACGGTAGCTTTGCCATGTCGTGCGAAAACTGGTCAAATGCAGTGGGATTGGTGATTC
Organism: Eudiplozoon nipponicum; assembly: GCA_029291075.1. NCBI lineage: Eukaryota > Metazoa > Platyhelminthes > Monogenea > Mazocraeidea > Diplozoidae > Eudiplozoon > Eudiplozoon nipponicum. The sequence continues at coordinate 111,259 of JAQBSW010000870.1, read as the reverse complement.
TTTCAGGCTCGCAAACTTGTTTTAAAGAATTGTTACCACGACCTGCGCAATCAATTATTGTTTAATTATTTACAAATACATCCATTGAAAAGTTAAAAAGAACAAGGAATCGTTCAATTGTTCTCACACATCGTATCACACCAGATTAGGGTTTGGCGTTTGTACGTGCTTTCTCTGCCAGCATAACTCCGGTGGCATTTTTTTAATCCATTAAGCCTTATAGATTTCTGGTCTACTTTCGGTTTTGTATTGAATTAAAGGCTTTCTCGGTAATTGCCAGCATACACTTTCATGAGGACTCAATAAACAGTTGCACACTAACCGATGTGTATTCACCATTGTTTTTTTTTCATTCAGCTGTTAACCATCTGATCGACCAGCCTACGCAAGTTGATCGATAACTTACGCATGGCTATAGATAGATAATACTAAAGGTGTAAATTAGCTGCGGTCTTCCTTTTTTGCTGGTAAATTCAGAGTCACAACCTACAATAACGTCAACAGTTTAGTTGTATTAAATGTGCGCTTTACATTAACAAGTATACATACATAAATATAACCGTTAGAATTTGAACATTTTATTTTATTATTTTATTGTTTGTTAAAGTCGAGATAAAAAACACGAAGGGGACACATTGCCATTTCACTTGGAAATGTTACGAAATCCCTATTATTCAAATAGTGCATTTTCCTTAAATGTAAACACCAATTCCATTATATTTAACCAGTCGTCGAACAACATAGCGAAACTACCGTCAGTCACACGTACTGACACGCTGTTCGATGACTGGTTAAATACAATGGGATTGCTGTATTACTTATTATAATCAAGGTTGCGGTCTTGATATAAACACCTGACCCATTAATTACTTACATCTGTCAGTATAAACTAAGAATTGTATTAATTGTGTATTAATTTATATATTTGACTGAATACTAACCCGCTAAACATAAACGCATATTTGCACATACAGATGACGTGAAATGAAAGCAGCTGTAATCAACGAACCCCGTCCAAAGCATAATTCGAAGGGTTTGAGTGAAATTTCACACATGCATGGCTCGTCTATCCTTAATTTACATCACTAACCGGGACATGACGTTAGTATGACAGCGTTTGATTTATTGATTTTCAGTTATATACTAACTAATGTAACTTGGTTAGTCAATTTTTCCTTTAGGTGGAGCTCATATGGCATCCATTTAGACCCAAAGTTCCAACTAACCATGCCCAATCTGTCATTACTGAACAGACACCACATTACATGGGGAAGTGGTATTGAAATGAACATTTATATAATTAAACGAACATTGGTTGTGCGGGTGGTGATAACAATTATTATAATCAAGGTTGCGGTCTTGATATAAACACCTGACCCATTAATTACTTACATATGTCAGTATAAACTAAGAATTGTATAGTGTAGAAAAGGCAATTCATCCAGTAGACCGGTTTCGTCCTTATTGGGAACTCATCAAGTACTGGCCAGAATTTGCCGCGGACAGGATACGAACCTGGGCACGTCTGCTTCGGAATCTGGTGCTCTAACCACTGAGCTATCCTGCCGCACACTACACTACACACAATTTTCAGTTATATCAGTTATCACCACCCGCGCAACCAATGTTCGTTTAATTATATAAATGTTCATTTCAATACCATTTCCCCATGTAATGTGGTGTCTGTTCAGTAATGACAGATTGGGCATGGTTAGTTGGAACTTTGGGTCTAAATGGATGCCATATGAGCTCCACCTAAAGGAAAAATTGACTAACCAAGTTACATTAGTTAGTATATAACTGAAAATTGTGTGTAGTGTAGTGTGCGGCAGGATAGCTCAGTGGTTAGAGCACCAGATTCCGAAGCAGACGTGCCCAGGTTCGTATCCTGTCCGCGGCAAATTCTGGCCAGTACTTGATGAGTTCCCAATAAGGACGAAACCGGTCTACTGGATGAATTGCCTTTTCTACACTATACAATTCTTAGTTTATACTGACATATGTAAGTAATTAATGGGTCAGGTGTTTATATCAAGACCGCAACCTTGATTATAATAATTGTTATCACCACCCGCGCAACCAATGTTCGTTTAATTATATGGTGTTTACATTTAAGGAAAATGCACTATTTGAATAATAGGGATTTCGTAACATTTCCAAGTGAAATGGCAATTTGTCCCCTTCGTGTTTTTTATCTCGACTTTAACAAACAATAAAATAATAAAATGAAATGTTCAAATTCTTGCGCTATATTTTTATGTATGTATACTTGTTAATGTAAAGCGCACATTTAATACAACTAAACTGTTGATGCTATTGTAGTGGTTGTGACTCTGAATTTACCAGCAAAAAAGGAAGACCGCAAGTTAATTTACACCTTTAGTATTATCTATCTATAGCCATGCGTAAGTTATCGATCAACTTGGTTTAAATAATTTGTTACCACCACACGCCAATCAATGATTGTTTAAGTTCATTGGCCTTGTTATTTATAAAGAAAATCTCTCATCTTTTGTTGACAAATCTGAGAAAGTTGTACAGATCACATTTTCCTTACACCGACATAAAACTAATCTAAATTTGATTTATTATTCACTTCGAATATATATATATATATGCAATTAAATATTAGGTATTACACACTTAGTACCAAATGAGTGTTGAAGAATTTACCAACATGAACAAAAGGTATAATCTCATGTGTGCGTGGTTCGTGCCCACTGGTAAATCATCGACGCAAGTTTTCTCTTCCTTCTAAATCCACTACATATTTAGTTAAATAATAGGGCACAGTTGGACAGTGCAATCTATCATATCGTCCAACTCACTAACATTTCTTTACCAAATATATTTTTAATTTAATTTGAACTGCCGACTTCTATTGATGAATTACCAGTTGGCACGGAACGCATCTGTTGATGACAATGTATCAGTTTTTCATACTGACTTTGGCATATCCTTATAGTCCTATGTTTGAAAACCATTACGAATGCACTTAACGGATTGTGGGAAACCAAAGATGTATAACTGTTTTTCAAGCGAGCCAATATTAAAGTTATCTATAGCAACAAAATTCGTAATACGGCATCATGTATATCGTAGGAACCTAACCAATAGTGCTTCTGCATTCAAGTGTTTTCTGCTTTTATTAGCTTCAGACGTGCGGCGGATGCGATAGTCTCTTCAAAAAGTAGTTTTTCATACCGTCGGCGAATCAGTTTGTTCAAAATCTAAAGCCAGTATATATATATATATATATATATATATATATACATATATATAGCCAGTAAACAGGGTCTAATTGCACATTAGATAGGCTTCACCGTTGGATCAGCTGATTGCGAATCCGTTTGATTGTATAGCTTTACTGTTGGCGTTTCTCGGCTGTTACAGGTATATATATATATATACCAGGCCGGCATTTCAATGGCATTAGGTCACAGTAAAAAATTTTCAAACTAAAACAACTGACCAATATATAGAGTGAGTATAGGTGTATTACATATATATATATATATATATATATATATATATATATATATATATATATATATATATATATATATATATATTTCCTCCAAATACAGTATCTAACTGGTATAGATGTTCTGCACACTAATTCAAGAACAGACTGTCTATCAGATAAATAATTAAATACTGCTTGTTGCGGAGAGCTAATATATATATTCAAGTATGTATTAGGTGTTGCGAACCTAGTAACAAATTAGTTCAGTTGTGACCAGAAGGATAAACCAAAGGAAGCATGAACGGAAAGTATAATCTCATGTACATTCGTTTCGTGCTTACTGGCGACTCATCAGTAGGAGCCGGTATTACGCCCTTTAGACACTATTTATTTGGGTGAGGAATGTGGGATAATAGGATGTTATAATCTCCTAGATGAATATGTAAACCTGCAATAGTGAAGTTAACATCATATCAAGTCCCGACAGTGCGACTTCAACGCTAACTCACTCTATATAATATATATACCGAGTCTGTAGAGGATACTAACACTATGGCTATTGTGTTAGTAACCAATACAAATATTATAGTACCGAAAAGGTACATGTTACTAACACTATGGTTTCCGAGCTGGTACACGGTACCAACATGATGAATATCAATGAATGCTGTATTTCACCGAAATTAAGAATTACAACCATTTCTGAACATCAGATAAATATTCACGAAAAAAAAGCAAGAATTATCCCAAACACATATGTATAAAACTACTGTTTAGGCAATTGTGAAAATAGAAGGTACATCAAGTTACAAGATTTTTTTAAATCTACCGTAATTTGCGAAACTGAAAATGTTTATATCAGAAAGCGAATAAATAATCTTTAAAATAATAAAATGGTGCTGTCAGGACTCTGGAAAGACGGTTCTGTGACCAATTTATTTATTACACCATTATGCTAACTTTAACAGTAGTGCATATAATGGAGACCTGAGAATTGTTAGGATCAACTCTTTGAACCTACAATGGATGGTTATAATATGTCATTCTTAATATGGACACACCTTAACTGATTTCTTATATTTTCCATTCAATTGTTTTTTTCAAATGTATACCTGGCAAAGGCTGGAATAAAAACGTGAATGATTGCCGCTTTTATAATAATATAGCAGAGAAATAGAATTGCTTGTGTTGGATACTTCCCGCACAGACGTAAAAGTATTCGTACTCTACTGGATAATGCATACCGGACACATTGGCATTAGCTGTAAACACGTTTTTTCAGATGTAATGTACCAATTAGCTACGCGTTTGAGGAAGATGGTAGTTGCCATAAATAAACTATATGCTTAGTCTCGCTTTTTGTGGAAAACGGAAGACGCTATCTTTCCTTTCATGTTTGCTTCAGTCCGTAAGAACCAGTTTTAGTTTAGAAATTTGTTGAGCTAGCCGAGTGAATTACGGCGGCAGTTGTTATTTGCGTCCATACTTCAAAAAGTATATATATGTTAATCCATCATCCATTTACGAAGTTCTTGATGTCGTTTATTCGATTATTTCACCATTAATACCTTGGACTGTTGGGAAGCCTTGAATCTATGATGCACGCATAAATTGTCAGTCGCGTCAGCCATCGAGTAAAGCGATCATAATTAAGGCAGCAGTTGTTTATTTTGTTCATACTTTAAAAAAGTATATATATGTTAATCCGTCATCAATCTACAAAGATCTTGATATTGTTTATTTGACTATATCCCCATTAGTAACAGGGACTGTTGCGAAACCTAAAATCCCTGACGCACGCAAAAATGGTCAGTCGCCTCAGCCATCAGGTAAAGCGATCGATAACCTCTTCATCATTTTAAACTACTTAAACGGTGCATACTCGACATGAAATTTTCATCACAAAAAGTAATTAATTTGTATGAGTAGTAGCCAGACATAAGAGTATCCTGTAGACAGAACCACATCAAACCAATGTCACTCATTCTCCAAATTAGCCTCAGAAACGAAAGGATATGCTTTTTCTTTCGTATACGTAACTAAATTTAGCCTGAGCATAAATTTGTGATCGTATGGTGAAAATCCGAAATCGATTTCTTAAGGTTTTTTTACATAGTTGTTGTTAAACCAATGAATGCCTTTAACAATATGCATGTTTTATCTAGTTAATAGGCTAGCCAAACCATCTCAACGAAAATAGTACTATCTTTCAACACACGTAAATTATACATCGATTCTTTAAATCAAGTTTGCGAGCTTGCATTAAACACCAATCCCATTGTATTTAATCAGTCGTCGAACAGCATAACAAAACTACCGCCAGCCGCAGCGCACTGAGGCGTCAGTGCATTGCGGCTGATTAAATACAATGGGATTGGTGTTTACTTCAAGCTCGCAAACTTGATTTAAAGAATTCTTACCACCACCCGCGCAATCAATTATTGTTTAATTGTATTGCCTATACATCGATTGGTAGGATTTTGGTTCACCATTTATAACAACAAGTAAAAAATAATCGCCCAAGAAATGGCTGATTGCCTTTTAAACTGAGATTCGTTGGGTTTGAATCCTGGGCGCATCTGCTGTGTTCATTCAGTTGACTTGCATCACAACCTTTCTTTCTTGTCCTTCTTTCTTAGGCACAAATATATATGCAAGGACACATATCAACAGTAATATCTTGAATATCTTCAATTGTTTATCATATTCTACTTCTCCAAAATAAGTAGCATTACCATTTGCCGCAAATTATTTAATAGTTTTTTTGCAGAGATTTTATTCGTTTGATAATCATTCTTAAACTGAAAATAATTCTTGTCTATATTATCATATGTGCACTATATTTACACTAATGTCATTTCTAAGAAGCAAGGTATTGCGATTGTCTTTGGTTGATGCAAGAGCTTAAAAGTTGACCAGAAGCGACCAAACCGCAAAATATGTCTGAAATAAATTGAATTAAGAAAAAAATTTTGCACAGGAACACAAATCAGGACTAAACAATACAGTTTATATTAATCAGTTTATTTATATAACGGGAGTGGCGTCTAAATCAAGATCGCAAACTTGATTTAAATAAATTTTATCACTGCCAGTGCAACTAGTGTTCGTTTAATTATATAAATATTTAATTCAATACCACTTCCCTAGGTAGCGTGGAACAGAGACACCATATTGGCTCCACCTGAAGTAAAAGCTAACCAAAGAAACATTAGTTGATATATAACTGAAAATTGTATGTAGCGTGCTGCAAGTTGGCTCCGTTCCCAGATTCAAGCCCGGCCCACGGCAAATTCATCAATAAGGGCGAAACCGGTCCACTGGATGAATTGCCTTTTTTACATTATACAGCACTTAGTTTATACTGTAAATGGATGTATATAATGACACTGGCGTTTACATCTAGATCGCAAACATGATTTAAATCAATGTTATCACCGCCCGCGCAACCAAAGTTCCTTTAGCTAGATATACAATTTGAAGCCAGAACTCAACTCGACTGCAAATTCAACTATATTTATAGTAAATAAGTTCCCAAATAAAAATAATATATTTACGTATATTATATAACAAATAAAAGGAAGCGAAAAAATGCACATGAAAGCATGATTTACATACACACACAAACACACAGTTTATATGCTATTAATGTAGAAACTGTCTATTTATTGCTGATTAAGGGTATCGCAGCTGACAGCTAATCAGAAACGTCGCGAGTCTTTGGATTTCGAGAATAAAGTTAAATCGCAAAACGTATCGATGGAGACCAATGTCCTTCGATGTCAAAAGTTTTTTTTACCAAAATCTCTGTTAATAAAATTATCGATTTCCTCTGTTAATTCATAGATTTTAAGTGTACCGATGATGCTCACTTCAAACAATATTGTCAATATGTTGCGCAAGTAAATATAATGGCTTTGGGCAATCCATTAGAAATAAAATTAAATAATCCATGATAGCGCGGGTGGTGATAAAAATTCTTTAAATCAGGTTTGCGAGCTTGAAGTAAACACCAATCCCATTGTATTTAACCAGTCGTCGAACAACATAACAAAACTACTGTCAGTCGCAACGCACTGACGCATATCGACCATCCATGATCATCGTCTGCGTACAACGGAACACCGACTAGCTAGCATTAAACCGCAACACAGATATATTTGGAAAGTAAAATTGGATATACGACTCTCACCTCCAGTAGTCTGACATACATTGCACTGGACAGGAAATGTCGGCGGCACAATTTCTATACCTTCACGAAAATTAACTTATTGCAGCTTTTGCCATATATATATATATTGATTATACAATTACACAAATCATTGATTGTGGTGGTGGTAGCATCTAAATCAAATTTACGAGCTTGAAGTAAACACCAACTCATTGTATTGTATATATATATATATATATATATATATATATATATATATATATATATATATATATATATATGGCAAAAGCTGCAGAAGTTAATTTTCGTGAAGGCATAGAAATTGTGCACCCGACATTTCCTGTCCAGTACAATGTATGCGAGACTGCTATAGGTGAGAGCCGCATTTCCAATTTTGCTTTCCAAATATATGTGTGTTGCGGTTTAATCCTCTGTAGTCAGTTAGCCGTCGTACTCTGATGATGATCATGAAATTTCGAAACGCGTCAGTGCGTTGCGACTGGCAGTAGTTTTGTTATCTTGTTCGACGACTGGTTAAATAAAGTGGGATTGGTGTTTACTTGAAGCTCGCAAACTTGATTTAAAGAATTGCTACCTCCACCCGTGCGAACAATGATTGTTCAGCTGTCTTATAATGCTTGTCCTTAATCCAACTTATTCTCCATTGCTAGTCAAATTTATCGATGTAGTGTAGTAGATTTTGAAGTCCAGTTGAGTTTTGGAGAAAAATGGTCTTTTTAACTGTAGTTTATAATGAAATTAGATTTATATACACAGTTAGTTTCTCGCTGTAAATCTTTATACACAAAAATGGCTGAACTAAAAACTGTGTAAACATTTTTTTGTCAATCTTTGTAATTCATTTTCAACCTAAAAAAACTCGCATATAAACTGTTTGGTTGGTCTTTCAAATGCGTGTTGTCTACACGGTCCTAATCGCGATATTTGTTTTCGGATTATTAAATTGACGGTATCATCTTTTTTGACGACGAAATGGATTTTAAATGCGTCAATTTGTGCAGCGCTGGAGTGCTTAACTAATAAACGATGAAAGATATGCAATCGTTGATTATTCAACTTCCATCTATTACTACCCTGGCACTTACCCTTCAGCAATCCACCAAATCAACTGATTACCCACACTCGCTTTGACACAAGGCTCATACTAGTTTAGCTGATGCGACATAAAAGTATGTTTATTTATAAGTTTTGACGTGCAATTAATTAAGTTAGTTGACGTAGAAACAAAATAGCATACCACAAGAATAGCGAAAGTATTCTGTCAGGCATTTGTAATATGCATATCATGTTTATTAGCTAATCTTAAGAAGAAACCCGCCCTACACCATAAATTCGCTATATTGGCCCACCTTTATCAAACATGTTGTGTGCCAATAAGTATTATGCGCTTGTGTTACTAAATTAGCAAACTGTGATTGCAAAACTGTAATACATCGTCATGCGCCTATATTAGCTGACTTTTAACTACGCAAATTATGGCTTCCACATTCAAATCCGGAGCCTCTGAGTTCTTTTTCCAGGTTTCTTTATGGACATTGTTCTGGCACATTTTTTTCAACTGTTTTCATTAAATTTATGTTGGTTCTAGTGGCTAATACGACACTTTCCTTTACAGCAAATGGCAATTACCCAATTAAAAGGACTTTCACATCATTACTATTACTCTATTAGAATTTACTGACGTATTTATTTTTGTATGTATATTTATTAGATATGTATGTATGTCGGTATGTATGTATGTGTGTATGTCGGTATGTATGTAAGTATTTATGTATGTATGTATGTATGTATGTATGTATGTATGTATGTATGTATGTATGTATGTATGTATGTATGTATGTATGTATGTATGTATGTATGTATGTATGTATGTATGTATGTATGTATGTATGTATGTATGTATGTATGTGTATGTATGTATGTATGTATGTATGTATGTATGTATGTATGTATGTATGTATGTATGTATGTATGTATGTATGTATGTATGTATGTATGTATGTATGTATGTATGTATGTATGTATGTATACATGTATGTATGTATGTATGTATGTATGTATGTATGTATGTATGTATGTATGTATGTATGTATGTATGTATGTATGTAGTTATTTATGTATGTATATATGTATGCATGTATATATGTATGTATGTATGTATGTATGTATGTATTTATGTATGTATGTATGTATGTATGCATACATGTATGTATGTATGTATGTATATGGAGTCAATGATGTCATGCTTACCGCGAAATTTGATAACTGATATCGATCAAGGCCAGAGTGTATGGATTTACTGGATTAAAAGGTGTTCAGAATTTGTTGTAATTCTCAATTTCGGTGAACTATAGCATAAATTGATATCTATCATGTTGGTATCATGTACCGATTCGGAAACCATAGTGTTAGTACCATGTACCTTTTCGGTACAATAATGTTGGTATCGGTTACTAACACAATATCCATAGCGTTAGTATCCTTTACAGACTCGGTATATATATTATATAGAGTGAGTTAGCGTTGAAGTCGCATTAGCGAGACTTTATATGATGTTAGCTTCACTATTGCAGGTTTACACATTCGTCTAGGAGATTGTTCTGTCCTATTATCCCATATTCTTCACCCAAATATTTAGTCGTTAAAGGGCGTAATACCGGCTCCTACTAATGAGTCGCCAGTAAGCACGAAACGAATGTGCATGAGATTATACTTTCCGTTCAAGCTGCCTTTTGTTTATCCTTCTGGTCACAACTGAACTAATTTGTTGTTAGGTTCGCAACACCCAATACATACTTACAAGAAAGTTTATGTTTCTAGCTTAGTAGAACTTGTGTAACTGGTATTTCCTATCAATTACAGCGTATGTGACACTGCTATGCGTGAGAGTGGCATATGTAATTTTCATTTCCTGATTTACGTGCACTGTAGTTTCAACCTCGCTTGTCAGTTTACTATCATACTCTGATGATAATGATTATGTAAGATTAAAACCCGTCAGTACGTGTGATTGACGTTAGTTTCGCTGTTTACATACTTTGCGATTGGAGCTTATCTCAAGGTCGCGGACTTGATTTAAGGAATTTAAAATAGAATCAGTTTATTTGCCTGATTTCGCTGCACATTTCTATGCAGTCAAAATCAATTTTTTTTGCAGCTTTAAGTAAATACCAAACCATATGTCTCTATCTTGATCATTGGGTTGTTGTAGTTGAATAAGCTTTCCATCGGTCAATTTAAATCACGTTTTTGAGTTTCAAAAAACGCACATCCCTTTTTATTTAACAAGTCGACGAACAACATGGCGAGACTGCCGTCAATCATTCAAACAATTACATAACTTATATGCACGTAGTGTAAGCTGCTAAAAGCTAATGTTTGTGACTGCGTAGAAATTAGGCAGCCGTTATTTCCAATCGTAACCAATGCATGCGAAACTACTAGAGGTAAGAGCCGCATTTCTAATTTGACTATCAATATATATGCAATGCGGTTTGATCCTCGCTAGTCAGTTTGCCGTCGTACTCTGATGATGATCATGGAAGGTTGAAACGCGTCAGTACGTGTGACTGACGGTAGTTTTTCTATTTTGTTCGACGACTGATTAAATACAATTGGATTGATGTTTACTAAAAGTTCGCGAACTTGATCTTAAGAATTGTTACCGCCACCCGCAAAAGCATTGATTGTTTAGTTTTATGAACTCTACATTTAACCGATTAATTTTAACTAGTGTTCTTACTTTAGTTCTTGCTTCCTAATTCGTAATTTATTTATTCGAACTCTATAATTCACCTCTTTTATTTGATACACTGGTTGCGTTCCGAGTTGTTTGCATCCGCTGTCTTCCAGATTTTTCCAGATATTTCGACGTTCGGGTGCAAAGATCTTCTTCAATGAAGCACATCACTCACGTTATTGACAATCAATATGTCAAGTGAAAACTTTAGTTTAAACTGCCCCATTTATACTCGTTGCTAGATCTCTTGAGGATAGCTTGTTTTTTACTAGTTAAGTGTATGTCAATCGGTTTTTGTATATGCCTGCATGTGTACACTCTTCTAAATGAGATTACAGTGATTTAATAACAAATACTGACGACTCGTTAGATAAACGCCTGTCATGCCTGTGCGTATGTGTTCTCATGTGGTTTGGATTGCGGTGTAATCTATGACTGCACGTGTACACTCATCCCAGTGAAATTACAGCGATTTAGCAACATCTGACTATTCACTGGATAAGCTTATGCCACGTCTGTGTGGTTGTGTTTGTGTGTGTGAGAGAGCGTTTGCTTAAAACTTTAGAATCAGGTAAAATATCTGGAAAATCAGGAAGACAGCGGATACAAACAACTCGGATCGTAACCCTAGAATAAGCTAAATAATCTATTCTCTGTCGTGCAACATGTATCTATAATTCACCTGTCACTATTTCCATACTTGTTTATATTTACACTTCAATTAAAATATCGGACTACAATATTCCTCAACAATTGTAAATTAACTTGCATTATATTTTCACCCTTTTAAAAATATAGTTCAAATAAGCCGTGAAAAAACAATTAAATTTCATTATCTTACCTAAACTTACTGCATTCGATATAATTATGTATCATTCTGAAACTTTGCATTTTGCTTCAATTTTCTTTTATATATACGTTGTCGTGCTAAATATTGCCAGATTTTTATCATCACCCCTATCAGGTCAAATTCATTCTGGCCAATTTAACAATAATTGATTGCGCGGGTGGTGGTAACAATTCTTTAAATCAAGTTTGCGAACTTGAAGTAAACACGAATCCCATTGTATTTAACCAGCCGTCGAACAACATAGTGCGTTGCGGCTGATGGTAGTTTTGTTATGTTGTTCGACGAATGGTTAAATACAATTGGATTCGTGTTTACTTCAAGCTCGCAAACTTGATTTAAACAATCATTCTGGCCAACTTTGAATTACTGTCACATACCAGATATTGCATACCTAATATATACTTTGCGGCCAGATTCGCTTTATTCACTTTCTCGTTTTACCCTGTTGATGATCATGGAGGGTGGAGCTGCGCCAGTACCTACTCTCGAGGACAGTTTTCCTGTGTGGTGTGACTGACTAAATGAACTGGGATTGACGTCTATTTCATATACGCAAACTTGCTTTAAAAATTACGTTTTAAACCACCTTCATGGGTCTTGGTAAATTTCATCAAAGCAGTGCTTTTATTTATAGTGCATAACTTCGGACATGTGCATTAAATGTAGCTATTGTGCAGGTATAGAGAAAATGTCGCCTGTATGCCAATAGAACCGAAAATACTACTTTTTATTAATTTGGCTTACTACCATGTCCGATAATCTAAATTTGGCAAAGCTTATGATCAATTTTGGATAACCTTTGTAACTCGACAATTTATGTTTTTTGTTCCATTATTCATTAAACAGAGCACACGGATATAGCCTGCATATTAGTAAAAAATTACCTTTTTACGGAAATACAATTTCTTTCAAAAACTATTAGATTTAACTAAATATTTAAAATAGCACAAGAAAATCAATTTAAGAAAAAACAAGTTGAATGCAATCGAAAACCAAAATAACACAAAGAATCTGTGCATTCTGTGTCCTACGAGACTGTGATGCATGTCATATTCCATTCTCCACATTTATGTTTCAAAGTAGTATCTACCAAAAATTAAAACTTGTTTAATTTGAACCTATTCTACAAGATTAATACAGGTAAGTTTTAAATGTTAAGTTATCTTCGTTTGAGAGTGAATCCATAAAAATTATTTTGTATTGTGAATCATGTAAAACACACACACACGTATAGATATATATATATATATATATATATGTGTGTGTGTGCGTATAAATTAAATGATTCAGATAATTATCTTTTCTATAAATTCGATTCGCGTAATTGAGATAAGCACCAAATTTAGTTTATTTATCCAAGCACACAACGTAGCAAAATTATCGGCAGTCACAAGTGATGAAGAGTTTTGATATTCTATGTTCATTAGCGAAGCATTACGGCTAAAGGATAACAAGAATAAAACCCAACTGAATATATCTAAATTGTGGAACATCGGATATGTGGTTATCAGTCCTAAAAGTCTCCCATAATTTTTGCCTGACTCGAAATGTTGGCTTCACAATTTCCACACATTTACGAAGATAAAATTTGTGTAGCATTCACCACGAATATACAAATTATAGATACATACAAATGTTGATTATGCAGAAATAAATTAAGAGCAGTATTTCAGGGCCGATCTTTTATTTATGGCCGATATCCAGTGCGCAATCCACGGCCCAACCAGTCAATGAATACTGATTTTATATAATTAAACGAACATTCATTGCGCGGGTGGTGATAACAATTATTATAATCAATGTTGCGGTCTTGATATAAACACCTGACCCATTAATTACTTACATATTTCAGTATAAACTAAATGGTTAGAGCACCAGATTCCGAAGCAGACGTGCCCAGGTTCGTATCCTGTCCGCGGCAAATTCTGGCCAGTACTTGATGAGTTCCCAATAAGGACGAAACCGGTCTACTGGATGAATTGCCTTTTCTACACTATACAATTCTTAGTTTATACTGACATATGTAAGTAATTAATGGGTCAGGTATTTATATCAAGACCGCAACCTTGATTATAATAATTGTTATCACCACCACCCGCGCAACCAATGTTCGTTTAATTATATAAGTGTTCATTTCAATACAATTTCCCCATGTAATGTGGTGTCTGTTCAGTAATGACAGACTGGGCATGGTTAGTTGGAACTTTTGGTCTAAATGGATGCCATTTGAGCTCCACCTAAAAGAAAAATAGACTAGCCAAGTTACATTAGTTAGTATATAACTGAAAATTGTGTGCAGTGTAGTGTGCGGCAGGATGGCTCAGCGGTTAGAGCACCAGATTCCGAAGCAGACGTGCCCAGGTTCAAACCCTGTCCACGGAAAATTCTGGCTAGTCCGTGATGAGTTCCCAGTTAGGACGAACCCGGTCTACAGGATGAATTGTCTTTTCAACACTATACAATTCCTAGTTTATACTGACAAATGTATGTACATAATGGATCAGGTTTTTATATCAAGTTCGCAACCTTAATTAAAGTAATTGTTATCACCGCCCGCGCAACCAATGTTCGTTTAAAAACATACCGTTCTTGCGAAATTTAAAGCCACCACTTTGACATAAATTTTTCTTACATTAATATGCTCAACAAATGACTGCCGAATTAACAACCCAACGTATATCCAGATACTGATTGCTGCAAACAAATTATGTTCTTCTAGGCATTGAAATTATGTAACGTGGACGCCAGCCAAAACCACCGTACACTAGACTTCCAGAAATGAGACGTGCTGCTCAACATTTCAAAGTACTGTTGTTTTAAACGTGTTTTCTGGCTTGATTCTGATCAGTCAGTCACTATTCTGCCGGGCTCTGAGTGCAGTTGTGTACATGAATTTCTTTTTTTAACCTATGTGTGCCTTCGTGCGCCGGACTTTCCATATTCCAATATTCTACTCATATTTTCTCAAATCTTTATTCGATAATGCTTATCTCGAATACGAAAAACTATAAGTCACTACCTCTAAATCGAAGATAAACTAATAGAATTACGATATTAATTTTAATTATTTTCAAATTGCGCATATTCCTGCAAATATTCGCACATATCAGCAAAAAGAGTTTTGATGCAAGCCAAAATGCTTCTTTCTTTTCAACTCATTACTTTTTAACGTATTCGTGTCTGTTCGCTTTTCTTTATATTCGTCTTACTTTCGCTCGACTGTCTGACTGCTGGGTTGTTATTTTATCTGTCTGTACCTCTACGTTTATGTCTGTCTATGTTACTGTCTGCCTTCCTCTTGTTTAACAGTTAAATTGAATTTACGTATCTTAAATTTATGAATTTCAGGTATGTCTATAAGCTCGTTGATCTGTTCTTCTGTTATCTGTTTTTATGTTTACCGTGTATTTGTTTACTCTTCCCATGTCTGTATTTCTGTCCTTCCGTTTTTCTGTCTGTCTTGATTTTCTTGCTCATTACCGTCTATCTTTCGGTATGTCTTCCCTTCAGTCTGTTGTTGTACATGTCTATTGAAGTGAAGATCGTTACCTATGTCAAATTTCTACTGCCTCTTGTATCTGTCACTCAGTTCTGAATTTGATTTTCGATTTTACATGCTTTCGAGTAACTTATCCTTCGTTTGCAATTTTTGATCCGAACGATAAATTTCATGAATAATTGAGTTTCACTGATAACCCACCTTTCAATTAGTAATTCATTTCCAAACGTTTAAACAAATTCCGACCTTCTATTTCTAGATTAAGTGAAATGAAGATATTTTCTACGATATCAAAATCCTTTATTAATTTTCTACTGATGTCTCAATTAGCTCGTGTATCTCAGATTGCATTCCACACCGTATGTGTGTTTTGTAAGTGTACCTGTATGTGTGTGTTTATTGACAAACTTCATCATGTTTTGCTTATGGTGGTAGTATGATTTTAATTTGTGTTTGTTTATTTTTCCGTATTTTTAATATCTTAACATTCTCTATTCTGTTTATCTACGCATATATATATATATATATATATATATATATATATATATATATATATATATATATATATATATATATATACACTTACATGTTTGGAGTACGAAGCATACTTAAAATCGAATGCGGAATATACCTGGCTAATTAGTTTGTGCGAACTATTAGATGTGCAAGTAAATACGAGCGAAACTCCTTCCATACTACATTTTATTGACTTGTAAACTTATTACGGATTGGCATTTCATTATACAACTGGTGTATACATGCCAAAATCCTTGGTGAATTTTCGTATTCATACATTTTAAAATTTATGCAGGTGTGTGACACACAGATTAGCTGATTCTAGCATAATTTTTAATGCTCACGTGACTACGACTTGGATCCCGCTTAGGCACCGAAAGTCGTGTTTACACGTAAACATGCTTTAACTTGTGCTTATCTGGACTAAAACTCGACTCAAAGCACGACCTGAAATTGTAAATCCATATTGTTGGCGAATTTGTGATCGTAGCAGCACTACCTGTGTATGTTATTCCAAGCAATGCATTATTCGGAATTTAAAAAAAAACATTATTTATTTAATTTACTTATTGTTTTTGTGCGATTATCGCAGTGGGTGATATTGTGAGCCTAATAGTTTATGCGTTTAATGAGGACTCATTACAAAGTTTCCTATTCTTGGACAAACGGATTCGCTTCGAATAATGGCACTACTAAGACATTACTGAATCTATTTGTATTTAGTTAAACATGTGGATTGTAAAAACTTTTTTCGTATTATCATTTTTATCATCTTTATAATCACCTCCACTAATACAATAATTTCCGTTATGGCCAGCCAAGATTACAGGACTTACCTTTCCTCAACCCACAAATGGACATGTGAATTGTGTGTATAATTTATGCCTGTTTTGTTTATACAATATCATAAATTTAATAGGAAAGATTTATCTATGCGTTATATGTATATATATATTTTCGAGAATAAATAGTTGATAAAACTCTAAAATGCTGTCACGCATAACGTTTCAGTGCATCGTTTTTTAAATACAGAATATTTTATTCTCTCTCTTAACCACTAACTGACTCATTCAGTAGTCAGTTTTATCTCAGCTAGTCCGGCAATCAAGAAAACAGCAAACATAACAGGTATTCCCTGTTTCATTGGCTCCTTTACTCACAAGTTCACGAATACTTTTATTCGTCACTGACGCCCCACTAAGTACCAACACCAGCATTTACTTGGTAGACGATTTAATTCAATGTCACGCTCGTATCGCTCATTAATGTTTGCTACTCAATGCGTGGCTGCCTTCTAACTAATGTTGGCAGTGTTTAATTTATCACATGGCTTTAATTAATTAAAAACAATCTGTCAGCATAGGGCATAGTTTTTGTTGGCATGTTCAGTCTGTTTTCTCTTTATGTCTATTAGTGAAATCTCGAATGTTCCGACTTACAAGAGTGTATACATCTCATTCACTATACGTGCACACTTCTTAAAAGAGACATGAGAATCAGTGTTATTTCCGTCAAGTCGTGTGGCTTCTTAGTTATCTACCTTTAAATTGGATGTATTAAAAATGTTCTCGATGATTGGTAAGCGGAAATCAATTATTCATAATTTTTTAGAATTTTGTGTCAATTAACAAGGCTACCAAGTATATACGTTCTATTTTCTATTTGCCTTCTCCATGATGTCTTACGAAAACTATGTTCATATAAGGTAAATTAATGACAGCTAAGATATCTCACGAAAGTCAAGTTCTAGCTGTGTAGCAGCCAAACTCGACAATGTGGAAAAGCGACTCAAGTTTTCCGTTTGTTCAGCAAGCCGAAAGAACCTAAGCTAGTTTATGACCGAAAATTGTGTGGACTGCTTAGTAGGGTAGCGCAGTTGACAGAGTACTACTTACTACTTTACTGCGGCTGACTCCTTTTGGAGGATAAGCCGGCTCCATGTGACATTTCATGGAGTTTCTTGGGAATTTGGTACAAGTGGTGTCCCCTCACAACTCGGCTTTTTGATCGAGGACGCACCTCTAGCCTTTGCACATCCAAGCGCAGTCTGCAAGGCAGCAGTAAGTTGCATGGTTGCCGGTGGCTGTTGAGAGCTCATTCGCCATTCGGAAGTACGGGGTACTGTCCAGGAGTCCATGTAATCCTGTGGCTGTTGAACCCTTTTGTGGCGGGGAACACACGCCGAGTCATGGTGCCGTCATCGGGCTCATGTGGTATTTTATAGGGGATCCGATTGCCGGTCGGAAATCCACCACGCCCTGGTGACACCACCGCCATAGCCCCGTTAGCCCATGTACGATCGGCCATCGAGACATGGTTGACACCGTCGTACCACGTTGAGGAGGGGATGGACTTTACGACAGAGTGATAAACTCCGATGTTAATGTACCCCTTTTCAACCCCTACTCGCGTCCAAGTTCTCTGCAGTATTTGACGAATCCCCAATAAGTAGGAAACGCGCCTAATTGATCAAATTTATTTGTTATTGCATGCAATTTTTGGTTTATACTGACAAGATCTACACAATAGTATTCTGCCGTAAAACTTTAATTCGATATTAGTGCCCCAAATGTCATGGTATAAGTCATGTTATGCCAGACTCGGTTTCTCCATTTATAATTTAAGGCAGAAAGCGAAGCCGAATAGGCTTCACCTTAACGAACGTCGGAGTATAACTGAAAACGGAATTTTGTGCATGGATTGTGCGGTGCGCTGAATGAGTGCAAGACATCGGAGCAAATTTGCTCGATTCGCCTCTTAGTCGCGGGAATAACGGAAAGTCCTTGATGTGTGCTCAGTAAAGACGCAATGGATCCATTTTATGAATTGAAATCGCTATCGTATGCAGTATTTTGTTCCGCCTGCAGCTACTAAAGATATGCGTAATTCTTATTTCATGCTCCGAATTCATTACCTCAGTACGTTTCATTTACGTATCGCATGTTGTCTCATAAACGAGGCTTCGGCATTTTGCAGCCTACATATTCGATATAACAACATTGTTTTCTGCATTTTTATGTGTATGCTTAACTTACCATATGAGAAGATGCCCTGATTTACTTAAACTTCTTTTGGTCTTTCCGTACAACGTGTATGGATATCAGTGTCCCGTTTGCACTGACTTATGGTCATGCTACTCTGTCCTATTTTCGCCTTCAATTTTTGAGATTTTTAAAACCAAGCATTAGAGAAAGGGAGTCTTTAATAATGACAGTAGGTTGCTAAAATTATGTGTAGTGTGCGGCAGGATGGCTCAATGGTTCAAACAACGAATTCCGAAGCAGACCTGCTCAGTATCAAACCCAGTCCATGGCAACGTCTGGACAGATTGACAAGAGATCTTAATAAGGAACACACCGATCTACATTATTAAAGGCTAAGTTTATACTAACAAATGTAGGCACATAATGGAACAGATGTTTATATCAGGATCGCCACCATGATTTAAATCATTAATCGTCTAAAACATCATGATCCTGTACAAACTATAATTGAGAAATTTAGTTATATCGCCTGATTTTGCGTCCATGGCAAACATTACCCTCTTCCTTTCTTAACCAATCAGAAGCCGAATTCAAGGCCATCGCTTATCTCTTTCAGATTGAGATTTATGTTGCCTTTTGAGAGGTTACTACCGAATAGAAAAAAAATTATTTACTCTTATTCACTAATCAATGCCCAACAGTCAGTGCCTGGCATAGACTGATTGTCAATGATTGTGGAAACCTAATCAAATCGCGAAGTAAATTGTACTTTGTAGCGCCATTACATCAAATAATTCATTTAGTGTTTTCTAGCCATTGGCTGTTGATCTAGTCCTGGTTGGGTTAATTTACACGTCAAATGCATACAACTATGAAATTCCCTATAATTTACAACTTCTTGTCTACAATTATTTGTTATCCTTGTCGATGGTACACGTTTAGATTATCTAAAATGTTCAACGAAATTGAATCTGACAGTCTTCAATTACACTTCTTATCCGTGACTGTTGCCGAGCTTTCCCGTAAGCAATGATCTGGCAGTTGTTCTCAGATTACACGGTTCTATAACATGGGATCGCTCGCTTGCCTTGGTACTTTTCATTAGCTGCAGAGACAAGAGAGCGCCTTGTCCAGACCTGTGCAAATAAAATAAATTTGTTCGTGCTCTGACATCGCCATTGGTCTTGACACGCTACAGCTGCGCCGTCGCGTCATCAGTTTTGCAATTCGGCCAATCTACCCAAAAACAGTTTAAACCAGTATTAGTCCGTGACATCCCGTAGATTCAACGCCCAGCCAGATCGATTGTACCCTAGACTCTTTCGAAAAATTGCTGCTAAAAATGAAATTTAATTTCTCCGAACGTTTAATGGAAATTTGGCTCAAAGAAGAATTCTTTCCACATGCAGGTTACCTCTCTATTCCCTCCCGGATCATGTTCTAACTTAAGATCTATGGTGGCTTTTTTTGTCTACCAGTTTAACACCGATTATACAAGATTGTATCCCTTGTCCGTGAATTATGATTATTTTATAAGGCTTCATTTTTTTCGTGAAATGCATCTGATGAAGATCTACGGTAAAGAAGATCGAAATATTATGAATAAAGAAAATTACTTGAACAATGAAAGCTGCGTTAGTCAAAACGCAGATCAGGTAATTATTTTATTAGGCTCCTAATTTCATTTATCATTTAGGCAAAATGAATCTCTAAACAGGCAATAGATGTTCCATGTCAGGAACTTGGTCGATTTCCGAAAAAGTTCTCTCAAATGCATTCACCCTGTTGTCGAAGTTGTTATTGAATCTTTGTGTATTGAGGGTGGAACAGGTGACGAATTCACCTATCAAACTAGCTTAAATTATTCAAATTAATTTTTTTGTGCTCCAAGAGGCTTGTAGGTATCTGATTCAAAGAAACTACAATTACAAGTTGCCGAGAATAGTACCTGTGCACAATGAAGGCACTCGTCTATTGTGAATGACGATCCCTCAATTAGACCAAAGCCGCCTCCTTATTGTTCAACTTGTTAGCAGTAACCTGGACTGCGCATATGTGGCATATTTTGTGTTCAGAGTAACAACTATGTGCTAATGATTGAAAACCTCTTTAGTCCAACTAAACGGAGAACTAGGTTTTCGGCAAAGTGGATTTCAGAAGAAATTGTAAAAAAGGCTAACTATCAAGGTCACCCCGAGAGATTTGTTTGCCTCTCATTCTCCACTTTCCCCGCTCATTCAAGTGCAAATGTTACGTCGCGTCTAGATAAAGTAACAGATGCGCTAAAATAGGTAGCTTCTCAGCGGACTACAAAATAACGATAGTGGGCCGTTGATATAGTTGGTGTAACTCGAGAGTGCGAGGAAAAGCAAGTACTTAGTTCACACATATCCTTTCCGGTCAGATCGCAGCCAAGTTCGACCAGGTTCGTTTCTCACCCCTCATGAATACCTCTGAGAATAAAACCCGTGGCCGTCTTTGATGCCGCACTCATGAAACTGATGCCAAGATAGGTGTACGAGTGCACGTTTTAACATTTCTGTGGACGATTAAAACATCCCAGCTTGCAAATTCCAAACTAGGACCACCAATTCTACCAATTTGGTGGGCTTTATTAAGGTGTCAAGTGTGTAGAACTTCAACAAATCTGGACCGTTAGATATGGATCTCGTAACACCATCAAAGGTGGCCTTCAATGTTAACGCGTCGTTTGCTACCTGTGATGGATTGAGAATATGTTGGAGGTGTTTGTCAAACTGAAAAATAGAGACTGGAAGAGCCTGTATTCCCTTGGAACATCGGAGTCAGTTAACTTGTCGGATCTGGTTAACATGTCCAAGAAACTGGCAGACTTCCAATCACGACTTCCAAGTTATTGACCAATGTCTGTACTCAACTGCTGCGTGTCCGTCAGAATGCATGTTGCGAATGTTTAGGGCCTGGTGGCGATTTCCTCCGAGTTTGGCTGTGATTGCTATGTGTTAAGATTATCCATGGAGACTATCTATCTTATTTTGCTTTCCTTTTTTATTTTTTCTTCCTTTTGTGTATGCTCAAACACTCTCTCACACGTATTTTTGTTTGCTTTTTTCTATCGTGTGCGGTGTGTATTGATGGTCCTTGTTTAACTTATCAGCTTTTCCAGTCGAATATATGGAAACGTTCACAACAAAAACTGGTGAAAAAATTAACCTCTATCGAGGTTGGTAACAAATCACAACAAATATTCGTTAATTTCAAATCACTGTGTGCATTGAAAAATATGTATAAATATTTTGCAATTTGCTTTAGATGATACCATTGCGTAATCGATATTTTTAGTTGCCCAATTTTTAATCGCATATCTCTCGCGTCTATTAAATAATTTCTTTAAACCAAATTTGTCAACCCGAAATATGCGGCTCTCATATCCAGTATTCTCGCATACATTGTACCTGACTGGAAATATCAACTGAATATGCAGTCACGAATATTAGCTGTTGTAGCTGCCACTCACACACACACACACACATATATATATATATATATATATATATATATATATATATATATATATAAACATTATAATTAAACAATAATTGACTGCGCGGGTGGTGGCAACATTACTTTAAATCAAGATTGCGACCTTGAAGTAAACAGCAATCCCATTTCTTTTAACCAGTCATCGAACAACATAACAAAGCTACCGCCAGTCGCAAAGCACTGACGCGTTTCAACCTTCCATGATCATCATCAGAGTACAACGGCAAACTGACTAGTGAGGATAAAACCACATTGCATATATATGGAAATCAAAGTTAGATATGCGGCTCTCACTTCTAGTATATGTGCAATTATGTACTCGGTGTTGCGCACCTAGTAATAAATTTGTTCAAATATGATCAAATGGATAAACCAAATTCAGCATGAACGGGAAGTATAATCTCGTGCACATGCGTTTCGTGCTTACTGGCGACCCATCATTGGGAGCCGGTATTACACCCTTTGACCACTATATATTTTGTTGAAGAATATTGGAAAACAGGACGGAACAATATCCTAGACGAATGTGTAAACCTGCAGTAGTGAAGCCAACATCATATAATGTCTTCGACAATGCGACTTCTACGCTAACTCACTCTATATAATATTTATACCGAGTCTGTAAAGGATACCAACACTATGGCTATTGTGTTACTACCCGATACAAATATTATAGTACCGCAATTGCATATTTTTTTTGTCTGTTTGTTTTCCTTTTCTGTACACTTGACAAATGTCACGTGAATTTTTCCTAAATTAAATTTTATTTGAATTATTTTGGTCGTATCGATGGATATATCAGTTTAACACTGAGTGGCGCACGCGTGTTTGTGTAGGTTTATGTGTGTGTACTCCTTTGAGATAATTTACTAAATAAACATCGTTTTTCTTTTCATTAATCATCATTATTAATTAATCGATTTTTCCTTTTCAAATGGGTGATTCATATATTTCATAATGCACCCAAATATTTCTTAATTAATTGCTAATATATATATATATATTAAATGACAATGATCATCGTCTATCACTTTTCATCATTTAAATTAATCATCGACATTTTAATAATTTTTAATTTACACCTTGGTTTACTATATCGCGTTCAGATAGATTAAGTTCGCAGCGTTTTCTTTCCTGTTCCTCTTTTCGTTATTATATCATTGTATCTTTTTGCACCGTCTTACACACAGTTCACTGAATACAAATTGTTTAATTCAAGGATGCAATTTTCATATAAGCACCTGATACATTATTAACATACAATTTTCACTATAAACTAAGTATTGTGTAGCGTAGAAAAGGCAACTCATCCAGTAGCCTGGTTTTGTCCTTATTGGGAACTCATCCCGCACTGTCCAGAAATCGCCGTGGACAGGGCTCGAACCTGGGCACGTCTGCTTCCGCGTCTGTTGTTCTAAGCACTGAGCCACCCTGCCGCGCTCACTGCGAACTCACGAAATCGTATTAATTTCGTATGTGGTAATGACAATTATTTAAATTTAGCTTACAGCTTTCAGACTTTCACAACTCCCAACTTATTCATCAATCGAATACGTAGCAGAACTAACTTCACTCAAATGTACTGTCGTTTTTTCGCATTGCACATAGTCATCATTAGAGCAAGACAGCAAAAAGTCCAACAGGGGTTTAAACATAAAATTGTGTACAAATTGTATAATGAAATTAATAAAATCGAATCGCATTAAATTTCATCGTACGTGCTTTGTACTTGACTCGAAAGTTTGTTGCGCATTTGTGGTGCAGGCACAAACTATTTGTTGCTGGGTCTTCATTCATCTAATTTATTAGATGAATCAATCGTTGATTACGCTTGTGGTGATAATTATGTAAATTATGTGTTAGTCTTGAATTTAACAGCAAAGGCATTCTTTACCAGTTGCACTCCTCACATCTTCGCGTTACTTTGCATTTGTTCTCTCTTCTTTTCTCTTCTCATCTCTTTTCTTCTCCTCTTTTCTGATCTCTTCTCTTCTCCTCTCCTCTCTTCTCTTCTCTTCTCTTCTCTTCTCTTCTCTTCTCTTCTCTTTTCTTCTCTTCTCTTCTCTTCTCTTCTCTTCTCTTCTCTTCTCTTCTCTTCTCTTCTCTTCTCTTCTCTTCTCTTCTCTTCTCTTCTCTTCTCTTCTCTTCTCTTCTCTTCTCTTCTCTTCTCTTCTCTTCTCTTCTCTTCTTTTCTCTTCTCTTCTCTTCTCTTCTCTTCTCTTCTCTTCTCTTCTCTTCTCTTCTATTCTATTCGTGAATTTCGCACCTGTTCTATTGCTTTTCTAATTATTTACTTTATTCTTTTCACCCTTCTTATCAATCTTTCTCTTATTTTCTATTCTCTTTCATGTTATACTATTTTATCTTATTTGCCCCACCAGTTCTTATCGCTTTTACCTATTCTTCAATTCTCCCGTCTATTTTTAACTTATCTGGTCACATTTCCTGTTTATTTCACTGTAACAATTAGTAAAACATATTCTTGCGCTATCTTTTATAATATTTCTTAGATTTCTTTACAGTGACATCTGATTCGCTTCTGAGGGAATGACTCCTTTTCATATGTTAGAATTTAGATTACTATTTTATCTGTTCAAAATGCCACGGTTCTATGGAAAATATTTCCCCATAGCTCCTTTGCTGTTGTCGCCACTTTTTGGCAGATTTAGCTTGCTCAAGAATCACTGACTTAAATTCACTGATTGCACCGGAAATATGTGAATTTTCGTTTGTCTTCTCTCCGTTTCTTTTAAACTCAATTTGAAATTTGCTTAATTTTATAAGTTTCAATATAAAAAAGATTTCTAATTCAATTGAGAAATATTTATTTGGTCACATACTATACGGATTAATGCAGACGAATATCACGTGTCCTTTTCTTAAAACCTTATGCATAAATGATTGGTACCTTCTATGATTGACGTGGTGTATTTTATAAGAGAAAGTAAATTTTTCAAAATAATGAAAACCGCAAATTAATAAATTCAATTTTTAAAGTTATATTTGCATTATTTTACGCTGCCCTAACAGAAGTTTCAATGTGATAGAATAAATTATTCCGTACGATTTTCGTTTATTGAATTATTTATCATTAAATAACTGATACAGCGTAGAACCGGCTCCCACTTATAAGACGTCATTACGAAAAAAATGCATGTTTACATTAGGTTATACCATTTTTCATGCTTATTTCGGCATGCCCTTCGGATCCTATCGGAATCAACGTTTTACTAGGAAGGTAATACATATTAAGCAACGGTAAATAATATTTACTTTCCAGAATAGGCAAATGCGTAAACGTGTTTCTTCGTTATCACGAGCAGTTATACCTGCCAACTCAGAAATTGTGGCAGTTTAGTACTCGAGAGCGGCAACGAATTGATCTCGTATACTGGCACCAACTTTTTCAGTTTAGTTGCTTCTGCACAAGACACGGTGGCCACGAGTTTTGATTTCCGTACTTCTGGAATTGTCAAGCAGTCCACCTCGTGGTAGTAAGAATGTAATGTCACTCTTAACATCAGCAGCTGTCTATCCGAAGTGACAAGAGCTGGGGCCAATTTACATCAGTGCATTGGTCTGCATAAATCTGTTTCGCATATGACTCACTCTATTTATTGTAAATCAGTTATTTGGAAGGTAAAAAATATTTACCTCAGCTTCACGGTTTTGGGATAAACATCAATGCACATTTTAAATTTTACCAAATATATAGTATCGTAACACTGTTATTTTAATATTTTTCAATTCGCACATTCTTGCAACACATCTTAAGGAGTCGGCACTACACCGTAAGCCCACCATATGTTCATGTCAGTACGGTTGAACAACTAGACAACATGTATAAAAAAACATAGTTAAATTAACTTCAAATAATGTTATCCACAGTGCGAATTCAAAGGCAACTCTAATACGTGCATATATGTCACTTTTCGCAACCTGGAACAAGCAAATGTTATACATTGCGTGGAATTATGGTTAGATGGCAAATGAAATTACTGATCTTGATTAGGCCAGCGCAGAGCGCTTTTACTTGATTAGCGGATATGCAGAATGGTTATTTTTGAAAGGATTGCGGTGTGCTCGCGTCAAAGTGAAGCATGTCACGATTTGCGTTCATGGGTTGTCGTTTTGCACTATAAGATTCGCAAAAATCCGACCGATCCTCATTTCAATATACGCATTGATTTCGTCTTCGTTGTTGCTGGGTGCTTATTCGATCTCCAAAGGCGTCAACATCGTTCATACTAGCCACTGGAAATGAGGTAAAATCAAACTTCCAAATGGTTTTCCTTCGCAGCATTTGATAGATTTGACCTTACTAGAAAATACTGATGTCGGTATACTTTTAATAAAATATAGGTTGAGATCTTGACATAAACACCTCATCCATTATTTACTTACATATGCATTGTATGGTGTAGAAAAGGCAATTCAACCAGTAGGCCGCTTTCACCTCTATTGGGAACTCATCACGTACTGGCCATAATTTGCCGCGGACAGGGCTCGAACTTGGACACCTCTGCTTCGGAATCCCGTGCTTTAACCACAGAGCCACCTTGTATGTGTTAAAAGTGTGGTACATATCACGTATAGTAAGCTTGTCATCCAGTAGACCGGTTTCGTCCTTATTGGGAACTCATCACGAACTGGCCAGAATTTACAACTGCACAGTGCACCGCCACATAAACCTATAAGTTAGGCTTAAAATCAATATATGATGCCGTATCTCGCCTGTATCTCATTTAATGGAATAAACATTTACAGTTAGTATAAAACTGAAAATTGTGGTTAGAGCAATAAATTCCTAAGCAGATGTACCCTGGTTCGAGCCCTGTCCACCACAAATTCTGGCCAGCACGTGATGAGTTCCCAATAAGGACGAAGCCGGTCTACTGGATGAATTGCCTTTTCCACACGATACAGTTCTTAGTTTATTCTGACAAACGTATGCATATACTGGGTCAGGTGTTTATATCAAGTTCGCAACCTTAATTATAGTAAAAGTTCTTTACAGAATTTGTATCACCACCCGTGCAAGCAATGCGTGGCTAATTGCATCTGGGCAAAGTCTGACTAGGCTTTACGTCTATAGTGTAATTTTAGACTCAATTTATGTTACATATCTGTTTTTGTTGTTGTTGTTGTTGCCATAGCGCAACTTACGAGACAGAACTGCTTTTTGCATCTTGCACAATTGCACATTTTCTTACATGAGATTTTTGAGTTGCGTTTATCACGCGTTAAATAACCAATTTTGTTAATGTCGCTAAAGCTTCCTTGTTTTTTTTTAAATTTTTATTTTTCCTTCCTGCTCACTCATGAATCGATTCTGATTGCCCTGCAACTTCGTGTCGCCCGCCTACTTCGACTTCTAACTGACGTGTTCTTCTTCGCTGTTCTCACCAGCGCCAATAATTCGCCTGTTCTCAATGAACGTGATCCTAAACGGCAGTTCACTAATTTTATCTGCGCTGTTGACACCTGCTAATCGAGCCTAGATTCCCTTTCGAAACACCTGTGAAGTTGAAACTTGTTGTTCACCCCTTTCATTTCTAATCTCATTTGAATCCATTCAACAATTTTCGACTTTGATTTTCCACGTAACCTCACCCTCCCTTCTCTCTCGCTCTCGCTATTTCTCTCTTTCCACGCATTTTTTAAAAGAATTTCATGCATTATTTCATTGTTTACGTTACTTCAATGGATGCTTTTGTCTCTTTTCGCCTAACTTCAATGCGATTCAATCTATCGGACTCAAATATGTTGTCTTAACAAAACCTATAATTTTTGTGTTTATTTTTTTTATTTTAAACCATGTTCTTAATTGTATTTTTTCTTCCCAGTTTCTTTTTTCTCATTTACATTACCTTATCTCCTTCAAAAGTGAACTTTAGTTTTGTTTATCTTTTAATTAAACTCAGACTATCTCACTTTATCCACGTATCTACTACTCTTTACCTATTTTTCTTCTGTCTATATACCAATCTTCATATATATATATATATATATATATATATATATATATATATATAACTAGTGACCTATTGATCCTTCGTAGTTTCATACTTTCTTTTTATCTGCGTATTTATCTTTCTATCGATGGTTCTACTAATCCATTAATCTTTCAAACCATATATCTGTCAATTTTCTATACATTTATCTAACCGTAACCCTTCAAATCTTTTTGGCACAACTATTTCATTTATATTTTATTTCAATTAACATACATAAATGCGCACTCATAATTATCTGGATCTTGTCTATCCCTCGTTGCCTCTCCACCTTAACATATTCCTGCTTTGTTTTGTCTTTCGCTTTTACAATCTCGCTTTCTGACATTGATAAATGTGAAACAATTCTATGCATCGAACACTCAATCTTAATGCTAAATTGTGAATTGTTCTCATCAGAAGCCCCTGTTGGTGCATCCACCTACGATGGTCGAAATGTTGACGTGGTTCATCAGTCTCTAATTACAGCAAACGGTAACCAATCGGGCTATTTTAGCTCCCCCAATACTCCTCTGATAGGCTATTCCCAGAATCCAGAAGTTATCCATCCGCCTGGCCAAACATTTACCCTACCCGTACGAACAACCACCACAAATTCCGCATCACTTTTCGCTCAGCCCGCATACGCTGCAAACGGCAGATCGTCGCAACAAGCACATTCCGCGGTTATAGGCAGGTCATCACTTTCGACAGTCCACCAGTCTTCGTCAATTCCTCGGGAAACTGGGTTAGCCAACGAAACGGCGCCAATTGCCTATCCGAAGCCTGCTTATAACTGGCAAGCAGTTCCCTCAGCAGCAGGCAATACCAGCGATCATTCAGGCGTTAACATGCCGGATCGTCAGTTCAGCACGTCGCGTAACAACTCAATGTCACATCACACCAACAGCAATAAAAACTTTCACGGTGGTAGTTTAACTGGACGAAATACATATATTGGAATAGAGTTAGGCCCATCATCTACGTCAAATGTGGAAAAGAGTAGCGCATTCCACAGTGGGAGCAGCCATGGACCCAACTATCAGACAGAATGGCAACGCGGACAACAGCACAAGTACAGTGTACATCATACGACTACCAACCTGGGCGGTGCTGGAGTTCTGCAGGCTGATGCTCCTGAGTCAGGCTTATTTGGCTATTCTTCGGAGAATCGAGATTCTCGCTTCACCATACCTGTCCACGTGGAGGCGAAATCGTTGAACTCTGCAAACAACTCTGCCAATGGCAACGATGTTAACTATGTATCTGTGAACTCGCCATATGCAATGGCTGCTGCGGGAATAAACTCAACTCCGAATCAGCAAAAGCACCAGCATGCTCATGAATTCTACAGCCCGTCGATCTCACCTCAGCCGATGCTTAATGGACAGAGAACTTCAGTTCATCAACAGTCCGGCATGGCTTCTGTAGACCAGTTGGGGTATAACCATGTGGTTGGTCAACATGTCCCAGCGCCAACTACACGAGTAACCAACACAACCAGACGCTTTAATCCAAAAACTGGCAATATGGAAACGGTATACACTACAAAAACCACTTCTTCAGCGGTTTCTGCCCGTAGTACCTCGATGCAAAATTTGGCCGGCGTACAAAGGCGCGAAAGTGCGAATTCTTCCGCCGGCCAACTGCACGATGAAAACGGCTTGCCGTTGATAAATGGCAGCAATGCATATCTGAACAATGGACCCGGCATTCACGCGTACAATTCGGCATTCGAAACTGGTGCTAATGCTGCTTCTGCTACTACCGGTGTGCCAAGTGCCATCGATGGCCAAATAGAAAGTATGAACGTGGAGGAGACTGAGGAAGTTATTGTTGGCGACAACGATGCTGACGAAGTCCATATTCGACGCAAAAAGACAATAACAAGTAGGTTCAGACACACGAGCTTAGCATCATTAAAGTATGACTATTATATCATAAATAAATTACCGATATTTTGATTTTTCATGCGTGTCACTAATGGAAGTTTTAGCCTGTATTATTCATAGTATGGTATGTATTCTCTGTTGTGGAGCACTAATATATATATATATATATATATATATATGCAATTGTGCTTTAAGTATCGCATACATAGTGAAAAATGAGTTTGATTAGGACCAGAAGTAGGTACCAAATTCAGCATAAACGGAAGGTAAAATCTCGTGTATACTTGCGTTTCGTGCTTACTGGTGACTCATCAGTAGGAGCCGGTATCACACGCTTTACCCATATAAAGTTTTAAATCGTATGTCTTAATTAGATTACAAATTCTAGGGATGCTGTTTGCATGCCAGTCAGTTGTGAAAAAAACTGCATATGTAATTAAGACATGATAGCATATTATCGCGCCTGACAAAAGCGAAGCGTTGATTGTTAACATAAGCTCAATTACTTTTCAGCCCACAGGAGGATACGTGCTTTAGTTTAACGTACATTCGGCATTCCTTTTGAGCGAAGCAATATGGCGAATACAACCATCGTGTATAGGTGTGTGGATTCTTCCTGTTTTTGTGGTCTGTAATGCTCCACTCACAGTGACTAGTAAGAAAAAGAGCTAACTTAGTTTGCGCATAACAGCTACCAAGATTCTAGTGACCGAAGGAATAATAAAATGAAAAAAATGATTATAATATATCAATTTGACCTCTTCAGTCGACCAAATTACAAACTCTGACAAAGTAACATTTATAAATGAAAATTGATGCGCCACAATAAATCGATTTTACCTGACCAATGCAGTGCGCAATAACGTGTTTTCATTCACTGACTTCAATTTTAGTCCGGTCATGTCATCCTCTTCTTTCGAAAACCTCTTCAAACGACAAACTCATCCCACTAAGAAGTTGACAATAATTAAGTCAAACCACGACTTAACAATTTTCAAATTCTTGGCGGAATCACGTTGCCGTTTAAAAAGACATCCAAAACAGGATTTGGAAATAGTTGGAGTAAAAACGAAGATAGTGGATGAAACCACCTGTTTCGTTATTAAACGAATGTTTTCAGTTAAATGAAGTATACGGACTTGAGATAAGCTCAAATCTCATTTAGTTTAACAAGTTTCACATACTTACAGATTTCAATCGTCCACAGTAATCATCATATCATGTCGATAAACTGAGGCTTATGTGTCAATTTTCGATGTGCATGTAAGGTATGACCTTTCACAAATGCGACTTTCAATTCTGTTTGTCTCGCCTAGAATGTATTTGACAAGAATGTCGGCTGTATAACGTCCATGCAGTCACGAACATAATTTGTGTCATATCATGCCACACTTTATGAGTTATACATTTGTACAGAGAATTATAATAAAAACGAATTTGCGTACTTTTGATAGTCACCAATCCCATTTAAATCTACTACTCGAACAGCATAGAAAAATCTGCCGCAAGTCGCATGCAGTGATGCTTAAAGTGTCTTTAAAAGGTACGGGCCTAATTAATATCTGCGCAAGAGTTACTGAGCCACCGATTACTTGGTGGGCGGGGGAGCGGAAATAAAACGCAAAAATTGATTTTAATAGACAATCGTGGTAACTTCAACCGACCAATTTAATAACTCTCACGCAAGAAAACAATTTTTTACTATAATTCTGTAATTGTGAATCAGGTGTGGCCTACCTTGTGAAAAATTAGTTCAAATAGGATCAGAAGGTTACACCTGAAAGCACCAATCTCATTGTATTTCACCAGTCGTCGGACAACAAAAAACTTCGCTTGGTCGCACAACAGTCTTCTTCCGTGATTATCGTCAAATTACGACAGCAAACTGACTTGAGGATCAAACCAGTTATATATATATATATATATATATATATATATATATATATATATATATATATATATATATATATGGAAAAGCAAATGGGTTTGCGGCTCTCACCTCTAGTAATCTCGCATACATTGTACTTGACTGTAAATGTCGGCAGCACAATTTCTATGCAGTTACGAACATTAACTGTTTTCAGCTTTCGCCAAATTGTTACCACCACCCGTGCAATCAATTATTGTTTAAGTGTATTGCCTATATATGTATACTGGTTACTCATCGGTGAAATATATATATATATCTTCTGCATATCATTCTTAGATGGACATTTTAAAATTCACGCAAACGATTAAAAAATGTGAGCCGTATTTATTTGAAGTAAGCAGATTTTATTTCAAATCATGTCTTCACCACCCGCGTGATCAACGTTTGCTTAAATTGAAACTGTAGTCTTTTACAGCCTAGCTCCTTATTCGCTATTTGCTTCACCTACCTTTGATTGCGCACATTTGGAAAATTGCCAAAATGCATTGCCAGCAATGCCACACGCTTTCATTTGAAACGCACTCGCGCACAAATAAGTTTTGCCACGTTAATTATCATCGAGGTTGATTAGCCAGTTTCTTGGAATTACCTTACTTCATCTAACATAGCAGAGTCAGTTGCACACAAAAACAAACACACACACGCTCACCTCCTCACTGTGTGGTTTTGATATTTCCAGAAATATCGACCCAGCACTGAACAATCAGAAATGATTTACCGTCTGCCAATCGATAAAAGTTGACAAAATTACGGTAATTCAGATTTTAATGCTTTCGGCTTCCCTGTGTACGATTAGTCATCCCAGAACATTTTCACCTCTACTGAAGAAAATAAGATAACGATTAAACTAATTTAAGTGCCGCGTAATGTAAACAAACGAAAATGCATTCATTGCAATAAATGCAGAACATGTTCAAAGCCCCGTAAAATAAGCCTACTCTAAGAATTAATATTTTTGCAACGCAGAAATATTCTAGGCCAAGCACACTATTTTTCAACATGTTACTAATTCGCATTTTAAATCTGTTTACAATACATTTTTAAATCCTCACATTATTTGCAAAAGCTAGAATCCAAATTATATTTACCCTGCATGACCATGCTTTTAGCACAATAGTCGTTGCTTTTGTAATTTTAATTTAGATATAAATCATGTGTTGAAGTATACATTTATTTGAAAGCAGATGTGCACAAAACAGTTAAAAAAGGTCTCTTTCGTTACGTCAGAAGTCTCCTCGACTGTAATATCTGGTACTATATATAGTCAAGTTTATAACGCAAGGGGGATAAAGGTGGATTAAAAACATGTAATACCACGACAAACAAGATGTGGCGAACGAACTTTCTGGGAAACGCAGAAACGCTCGAATATATATGAACACACGCACACAAACAATTACCAGTTTAGATACTGTTTCCGTCGGAGAAATATTACTTTTACAATTGTGCATTAGTTGCTGAGCGCCTAGTAACAAATTAGTTCAAATATGACCAGAAGCATAAAACACAGTCAGCCGAAACTAAAGGTATAATCCATTGTGCACATTCGTTCCGTGCTTCCTGGCGACTCATCAGTAGGAGACGGTATTACGCCCATTGCCAACTATAAATTTTGGTGAGGGTTGTGTGTGAAAATATGACGGTGCAATCTCATATACGAAATTGTAAACCTGAATAAGTGAAGCTAGCGTCATATAATGTCTTTGACAATGTGACTTTAAAGCCAACTCGCTTTATATATATATATATATATATATATATATATATATATATATATATATATATATAATTTGGTTTTGAGATCGCTTCCTTATTGGTAGACAAGCACGGCCCACATGGCACAATGAACAGCTATAGCATTTGTATAAATGAATAATTTTCAATATTCTATTGCGCGGGGCTTCTATTTTGCATGTAAATCTAGACTTGGCTTTGTAGGCTTGCGAGAAGTCATAACTTATTCAATTCTACGAGTAAGTATTTCGGGTGGTGCGTCCCTTTAAAATGGTGTACTGACATATTTTGTCTTTGAGTTCGGTATGGCTTCACAGCTCTTTTGTTGTTGTTAGTTTTCTTGATGGCTTCAACGAAATGTTCGGTGTACCCGTTTTTGAATGATGCTGTTTTAACCACCGATAGTTCATGATAGT
The DNA here is from genome assembly GCA_029291075.1 of Eudiplozoon nipponicum. Lineage (NCBI taxonomy): Eukaryota > Metazoa > Platyhelminthes > Monogenea > Mazocraeidea > Diplozoidae > Eudiplozoon > Eudiplozoon nipponicum. The sequence continues at coordinate 76,526 of JAQBSW010000870.1, read as the reverse complement.
GAAATTCTTCAGTACAGATGATTTTATTCTAAAGGAGAAAATGCATATCGAAGTACATTGTTGGGAAATTTCAACACCGCTTTCGTAATGGATGTACTGCCCTGTCCATTTCTGCATCATATTTTTCCATTTATAGACTGCCTAATTCCTGTCTCAATAGCAGTGCGCTAAACTGAGGGTTTCCTTGCTCGATAGTAAATTGATTGTGATGATCCACATTCATTTGTTTGGGTATTTTATGAAGGTGTCATTAACATACTTCAGATAGGCATGGCAATATCTTTGAATGGGTGGTTCAAGTTTTGCCGTTTCCAGGTAGGACAGGTAGACATCAGCTAGTAGACTTTCTAACGGACTGCTCATCATCACTATCGAGTTTCCTGAAATTGTGAACAATGAAATTGAAATTAACAACTTTGATGCACTTATTGAGGTGAATTTTTAGCTGACTTGTCGAGATGCGAAATGATTGGGTGATTACTGTTGATTAAAGCACAGAAGTCCATTTCTTATCAACACGGATTCTTTTTTCACGTCGAACTAAATCAATTTTTATTTTTGACAGTGCGATCTCAATTAAACATTAATTGATCGCGCGGGTGGTAGTAATAATTCATTAAATCAAGTTTGCGAGCTTGAAGTAAACACCAAACTCATTCCATTTAACCAGTCATCGAAATACATAGCAAAACTAACGACTGTCTAAACGCGTCATTACGCGAGACTGGCGGTAGTTTTGCTATGTTGTTCGACGACTGATTAAAAACAATGGGATTGGTGTTTACTTCAAGCTCGCAAACTTGTTTTAAAGAATAACGCGATTTCACTTAATTCACGAAGTCCAATACATCACGAACACAGTTGTTTGAAATTTCAATTTGTATTGGTCATAGAATTGATTTCAATTCACCGGCCAGTTTGTACTGTGGAGTGATGATCATTGAGAAGATGGGTCTTAATGTTGGCAAGTTGCTCGTTCCAATTACTTTGTGTACATTTTGGTGTGCCGCAAAATTGTGGCCGCATGTGTGCTTATGTACTGGTTTTGCTTGTTTGAGACGACGTATGGTGTTATCGAGTTCGCTAGATTTCTCATCGTCCTCTTCTTTGTTGAATGGTTCACATGCATTTCTTAACGCAGGTCTCAGTGATTTCAGATCTGTCTTTATTTACTTGGCTTTGTTTGAATTTTTGTTCGGTCTCCAGGATATTGCTCAGTTGATTATTATGTACACTGATATTCATAAGAACGATTCGTGAGCCTCTATCTGGCTTTATCAGTCTAATTTCGTTCTTTTGTCGCAAAGCTTAAGTCATTCTATGTGCTCCGTCAACAACAAATTAGATTGTTTTTGAGCCTTAAAGAGTGGATGAAATCTACCTTCATGTGAAATTTCTGATGTAACATCCTCATATAGCCGCTCCGGAGTGGATTTTGTTCTTATCTCTGTCGCATGGTTATTATTGTTTGGCAATATGTTCAAAGTTTTGATCAAAGAGATAAGATTTCTTTCTGTACATCGGATAGAGTAAAACTCGTATAGCTGAGCCTGCACGCGTCAGTGTCCACTGAAAATTCGTTGGATTTGAATACAAAGTAGTAGTTGTTCTTGCGTGTGTATGTGTGGTTTTTCGTGACTCAGCATGTACATTTCCAGGTTACTACCGTGATATAATGTGTTTAATCCAAGACATTTACTACAAAAATCGACAGATATCACGATCGCGTTGTGTTCCGGAGAAAATTAAATGTCTTCTTTTAATCGTGTTGTACATACCTGGCGGTAGTTTTGCTAAGTTGTTCGACGACTGGTTAAATACAATGGGATTGGTGTTTACATCAAGCTCGCAAACGTGATTTCAAGAATTGTACATACTTGCTTTAAAATAACAAGTACCTAAACGTTGGAGTAATAAACAATTATACGAGTTGTTGTTGTTTTAATTTTTTTCTACCATGTTTGCCTACATTTATTTGTGTTTACATTTTTTTCGACTTGCTTTGCCATTGGTATGCTGTACCTGTGCTTGTTCGATTACATTACGTGACAAATTTTTTCGCAAGTTCAACCGATACATTTGACAAATTGTATTTGTGTGAAAACGCTTTACTACATCGAATGCAACATTCCTTTTTCACACACGTGCACACACACACACACACACACACACACAAAATACACTAATTCATGCACTTGAACAAATAATGCATAAATGTTTCTACGCGTCTGTGATTGGTGGAACACACTCAATGGTTGACTAATCGGCTGATCAACAATCTGATCGATGGACATGTGACGTCCTTGATTGCTCAAGAGAAAATACCTCAAAAAGAGTCAAAGGCGGTGGCACAGAGTAGAACTTTTCAAGATGAACGTACGTTTATAATATTTTTGTGTTTTTGCTTTCATTTTCACTGTGCATATGGTTATAAATTACCAACATTATTTATCTCTTAAAACATTGACTTATTGAATTTATTTCACGAATTTATATATATATATATATATATATATATATATATATATAACTGTTTACATATATGTAAAAGTAGTCGATTGACATGATTGTGATCCAATGTCTTTCCCCAACAACGTTTTCACACACACATGATCATGAAAAGCTTTAAAACCCCAAATACTTATGTTTTAACTTTATACTTTAAAAAATTTTCTTACACGTCTCCGCTAATCACTATATTAAATGGTTTCACTTACAGGAACATGTCATTAACCAATACTGTGCAGAGAACTATGTATTTTTTCAAAGGATATACCACATATATAATCATTTTGACAGAAATATTTTTTCTTGTCTATTCCGAACTGTAAATTCCATATATATATATATATATATATATATATATATATATATATATATATATATATATATATATATATATATATATATATATATATAAGAACAAAACAACGTACTCCATGGAATAACATTTATTAATAAATTTTATTTCTACCAGTATCTACAGCCATTGTTCTGGATTCGTTAGTATATTCGTTCATCCAATCCCACTGTACATTTGTCGTAACCAATCCCCTCTTCGTTATGTCAGTCTTTGTTTTGCGCAATTTAGGCCGCTACTTTTGTGCAATTTAAAAAATGGTGAAAAATAGGAAACGATCAATATATATATATATATATATATATATATATATACACCAAAATTGATTTAATCTTTGTATTTTACAGTTCTAAACAGAATAAAATTTATTTTGTCAAAGATTTTTATTTTTGGCATATTCTATGACATAACACAATTATCTAGATTTAATCCTCGGCGCAAATACCCAATGCCCTATCGTCAAATGACTTTTGTGAAACTTTTTCTATTTCAAGGGATAGTAACTGCTATAATGTAAATGCTACACTGTCTATGTGTTCCTGTGGATGACTGAACTGCGAGGTGCGACAAGGGTTCTACTTTTAAAATGGAAATATACAAATGTCAGTGTTCTCCTCGTTATTTGTGATTGTTAAGTGAATATTCTAATTCCACTCAGCATGTAATGGCTCCAGTTTTTTGTTCAGTATATGAAATAATCGAAATTTGAAATAATCTTGATCGAGACGAATTAATCTTTTTGTCTTATCCATATCAACATATTTCATCCTGCTAGTTAACGAAAAAACTGATATGCTGCTAATCAAGACATGGAAGTTGCTGCTTGTCCTTTCAAAGTGTAATAATTTTAAAGCGTAATTTTGTTCCAATAAACTGTTCAGTAACCTAACATTTGTTTAAACAAAGCATAAGCATTTACTATAATCAATGTTGCGAACTTGAAATAAACACCTGACTCATTAAGTACATACATATATCAATATAAACTAAAAATTGTATAGTGTAGAAAAGAAAATTCATCTAGTAGACCGGTGTCGTCCTTATTGGGAACTCATCACATACTGGCCAGGATTTGCCGCGGACAGGGCTCGAATCCGGGCACGTCTGCTTTTGAATCTGGTGCTCTAACCATTGAACCATCCTGTATACTTCAGAAGTGTGGCTTATATTACGTATAGTAAGCTTGTCTAGAACTTGACCTAATTTTTGGGTGGCTCAGTGGTTACAGAACCAGATTCTGAAGGAGACGTGCCAAGGTTCGAGCCCTGTTTGCGGCAAATTCTGGCCAGTACGTGATGAGTTCCCAATAAGGACTAAATCGGTCTACTGGATGATTTACCTTTCTACACTACACAATTCTTAATTTATACTGATATAAGTAAGTAATTAAGCGGTCAGGTGTTTATATGATGCTTGATTATAGTAATTTTAATCACCGCCCACGCAACCAATTTCGTTTAATTATATAAAAGCATATACATGACGGGTCAGACTTTTCGTGTTCTCTTATATGGACACATCTTCAGGGGATTCAGTATTATGCCCTAAATAAGCCATATGGTGAAACGATCGATAAAATGCAAATAAATCTTTTTATATACACTTTAAATAACCGTGGTTTATTTAGAATTAACATCTAACCATAATCGTAAACAATACAAGCAAATATACACATAAATATATGTATAAATAAACATCTGCAGATATGTAAGTTTATACTAATAGTTGATAAAATAAATTGCTATTTAATTTGCGCTAGATCACCCAGAATACTGGAATAAACAATTGACCCACCTGTGTATATAAGCCATTTTGGTAACATAATTGACGTTAGGATAACTGTTAACTGCTGAGCTATTCTAATATACCGAAATACACAAAATTTCTATAGTTGTTTCCATTGGTACACATTCAGATAAATGAAAAAAATACGAGCTCAAGAACAAACATACCAGAATTTCAGTGTATTAAGTTTCTTTTCCAATCCAGAAAAATGTATAGAGATGTTTTGGGTTGTTTATACGAGTATAGAGATCAGTTAAGGACAGCAGTTGGCAGTAATCTTAGCATTAATTAAACAGATATGTCAGCTGATTTTATAATTTCGTTTACCAGGTATTCCTTACTAACCAATGCATCTACGATATTCATTTAATTAACTGTATGACGGTGTAGTTGTATACGCAAGCAGCAGTAGACCTTTCGCTCCGTCGTTTCAACTGCTATACTGGACTAGATAGACAATAATTCATGATGTTTAAAAAGAAAAAATACAACCCACATATAGTTAAGTTTACAATAGTCATGTGTTAATAAAACTTCCGGTTGAAATAAAAAAGTACTTGGTTAAAATCTTGTAAAACAGTACATTGTGCATTTGTTCGCCTTACTGCGTAATACTCTTATAATTAGTGATTACCCACCACAATTTACAGATAAGTATAAACGAAATTTTATAATAAAACACGTTTTTAATGCTCGTATTTTTTATAAGAAACCGGTGTATACTCACCTGCAACACAAAGGTGACGAGGCAATGAAGCGCATAAAAGATAGATTGCATTCCACGTCGGCATTCACATATTTTTCAACTGAACTAGCTTTGGTGACATCTGCCAACAAACTATTATCCTACCAATATCACCGTTGAATGTGTTAAATTATATGTTAATGTATGCATATGTTTCTTTATACGTTTGTGTGTGCATTTGCTTGTGTATTTAATGCTATAGGTGCTCAAACTTTGACACTTAATTGACTAACGCAAATTACAGTGTTTATAGAAAACACTTGTGCTAGAAGGATAGTTGTTTTCATCATATCGATTTTTTCTGGGTTCCTTAATTTTGAGAATAATGATGATAACTATGGTGATGTGCTCGGAAAAGAAAACACGAGACGTCAGGCCGATCATGAATAGCTTCCAGGACACCAGTAGTTGTAGAACAAACAATGAAGTAAAGCTAAAACCAGTGATTAAAACGAAATTCGGAATTAAAAGCATAAGAAGATTGTCCATGTCCATTGTAAATTCTGAATTTGCTTTTAACATTCCCTTTGAGTATAGGCTATATATATATATATATATATATATATATATATATATATATACAAAGTAATAATATTAACGTTCAATATTTGATGCTTCACAGCTGGGTCAGTTAGAGATAAAGTATGCAGATAAACGCATGAATTTTTATTAGTAGACCAAACTATTGTGAAAGTTGTATGCCGCTTATTGAAGAAACCAGTCAGATAAAGCGAGGTTTGGTATGAACGATGTTGAAGCCTTCGGAAGAAAGGGATGAATCTGCACCCAGCCAACAAGAAGACATAATTGACGAGTACTTGGAAATGGAAGTCAATCGGATCTTTGCGAAATTGATAGTGCCAAGCGATAACCCGCGAATGCACATCGCTCGCATTGCGCAAATATTCAAACGATATCTATCAGATAAAGCGGAAGTTTAATGGAGAATCTTTATATAATTAAACAAACATAGGTTGCAAGCGCGGTGATAATAATTATTTCAATCGAATTTCCGATCTTGATAAATACAACTGACACATTATGTACATAAATTTGTCAGTATAAAATAAATATTGCATAGTGTCTAAAACTCAATTCATCTAACCTGGTTACATCACGGGATTCCGAGGCAGAAGTACCCAGGTTGAGCCTTTTCCTCGGCTAATTATGGACGGTACGTGACGAGTTGAAAATAAGGACGAAAACTTTTAGACACTATACAATACTTATTCTATACTGCCAAATGTATCTACATTATAAGTCAGGTTTTTCAATCAATGAAAAATCTATTGAACAATAAGGTTAAGTAGGACCAGAAGGATAAACCAAACAAAGCATGGAGGGAAAGTATAATCTCGTGCACATTCGTTTCTTGCTTACTGGCGACTCATCAGTAGGTGCCGGTATTACGCCCTTTAACCATTATATATTTGGGTGAAGAATGTGGGGCAATAGGACGGTACAATCTCCTAGACGAATGTGTAAACTTGTGATAGTGAAGCTAAAATCATATAAAGTCTACGACAATGCGACTTCAACGCTAACTCACACTATATAAAATGTATATACCGAGTCTGTAAAGGATACTAACACAATGGCTATTGTGTTAGTAACCAATACCAACATTATTGTACCGAAGAGGTACATGGTACTAACACTATCGTTTCCGAGTCGGTACATGGTACCAACCTGATGGATATCAATTTATGCTATTGTTAACCGAAATTGAGAATTATAACAATTTCTGAACACCTGTTACTCCAGTAAATCCATACACTCTGGCCTTGATCGATATCATTTATCATATTTCGTAGTAATCATTACGTCATTCAATTAATTATATAACAGTTAGATACTGTTTGTGGTGGAGAACTAATATATATGCAACTGTGTATTAGGTGTCGTGCACAAATTAGTTCAAATATGAACAGACAGCATAAAAGGAAAGTATAATCTCGTGCAAATTCATTTCTTGCTTACTGGAGACTAATGTGTAGGAGCCGGTATTATGCTCTTTACCCACTCTATATTCGAGTTAGGAATGTAGGCAAAATAGGACTGTACACTCTCATAAACGAATGAGGGTATATATTTGTGTTAATGTTTAGAATTGTCTATAAACACCAATCCTCTTATATATTTTTTTTTTTCTTTTTTTTCATTATAACCTAACCATTGTATAATGGAAAGACGATTGATTGATCCTGTCCACAATATATTCTCCGCATTACTTGAAAGTTTTCAAAAGGGAGTGAGCCGGTCTACTGGATTAACTAAACGAGCATTTGTTGCGCGGGCGGTGATAGCAATTACTCTTAACAGAGGTTGCGAACCTGATATAAACACCTGGCTCATTGTGTACGTATATTTGTCAGTATAAACTAGGTTTTGTATTGTGTGGAATAAGCAATTCACCCGGTAGACCGGTTTTGTCCCTATTGGGAACCAATCACGTGCTGTCCAAAAAGCGCCGCCGGCAGGGTTCGAACCTGGGTACGTCTGCTTCGAAATCTGGTGCTCTAACCAATGAGCAAGGCTTCCGCACGTGAACAGGTCGGAGCCCTGTCCGCAGCAAATTTGGATAGTATATTATGAGTTCCCAATAAGGATAAATTGGGTCTACCAGATGAATTACCCTTTTACACTATAAAATACTTAGTTTATACCGACAAATATAAGTACATAATGGGCCAGGTGTACATAACAAGATCGCAACCATGATTAAAGTATTAAAACTATTCTTTAAATGAATTCTGCGAGCTTGAAGTAAACACCAATCCCATTGTATTTGACCAGTCGTCGAACAACATAACAAAACTACCGCCAGTCGCAACGCACTGACGCGTTTCAACCTTCCATGATCATCATCAGTGTACGACGGCATATTGACTAGCGACTGTCAAACCACATTGCATATATATGGGAAGCAAAATTAGATATGCGGCTCTCACCTCCAGTAGGCTTTCATACATTGTACGTGACTGAAAATGTCGCCTACACAATTTCCATGCTGTAACGAACATTAGCCGTTAGTGGCTTTCTCCACACACACACACACACACACACACACATTATATATATATATATATATATATATATATATATATTAACACAATTAAACAATAATCGATTGCGCGGGTTTCCGAGCTTGAAGTATACACCAATCCAATTGTATTTATTCAGTCGTCGAACAACATAACAAAACTACCGCCAGTCGCAACGCACTGACGCGTACGACGGCAAACTGATGATGATCATGGAAGGTCGAAACGCGTCAGTACGTTGCGACTGGCGGTAGTTTTGTTATTTTGTTCGACGACTGGATAAATACAATGGGATTGGTGTTTACTTCAATCTCGGAAACCCGTGCAATCTATTATTGTTTAATTTAATTAAAATTATTGTTATTTCTACATTATACGATGATTAGTTTAAACTGAAAAAAATATACATATACATTTAAATAAATATATATATATATATGTTAATATATACATATATATATATAATGGGATTGGTGTTTATATCAATCTTGAAACCTTGATTTAAATAATTATTATCATCTCCCCTCCAAGCAATAATCGCTGAATTGTATAAATTATTAAATTTATTGCAACTATTTGTTTTGAGAAGCTATTTCTGTCGCGCTTAATTTTCTCTTTCACCTATGATTTTACATTTTTTCACACACTCTCTCTCTCTCTTTCTTTCTATATCTCCGTTCCCCTAACATTCTCTTCCTCTTTCTCTTTTTATACAGGCGCAAACACTTTCCTATCTCTGTGATTCTCTCTCTAAAAGATAATAAATTCTAAATAGTTTAACTTTGTTGAACGAAAATTGTTGTACTTCTGAGATTGCAACTAATGTATTATTTCAATCCAGTTGAGAGTATGAAATAAACGTAATTGCCTTATATTTTAAGCCAATTTATAGTTGCCGTAAAACAGCTCACATGGACTATGCCACTCCACGACTGGGTGGCATAAAACATTCTGTTAGTGTCCATTCTACTTGAACAAAATTTATTTTAACACTGTTACCATTCGCGCAATAAAACTTGGCTTAATTTTTCTAAATCTTTTTTGCTATTACCTGTTTTCTATTTTTGCTTCCATTCAACTGCCGAATTGCATGTGCAAATCGCGTCTGTGTCGCTACAGAACTTGACGATTTTATGCGACAGCGAACAACTCTCGAAGATGGTAAGATGAATTTTACGAATACGTGATTTTTGTCATTTAGCCGAAGGGCGTGTTTCCAAAATCTTGCGGGTTAATAGATGGTAGGTAAGCAAAACGCATGCGCCTACGTGAATAGGCATTCCAGTTTTTGTTACAACGCATGCATCGCACTTAGTTCTAACAGTATATACACGTACCGAAGTACTGCATTGATTTTATTCAATTTATTGACTTAGGAAGTCTTTAGGCTGGAGTTGTAATAGGTAAGGTGGTGTGGTAACTTGATTAGCTAACATCCTTTGCTTATATTCACATTTAAAAATATGGACAACAGAGCATAACTAAACTTATGCGAATTAATTAAAAGAGGCAGCCTTTGCTTGACGTCCACAACACAGTCGTCTAAAAGTTTTATTGCACCTGTGACGCATTGTACATCGGCTGATCCGAGAAGAATTATTCGACGCCGTTCTCAGAAATTGATGGAAATTTGTGTGTCCCCGGCTCAAATCTAAGTCGTGTGTGAACATGTTATACTTTCAGGTCATGTTACCGCGCAATCAGTTATGGTTGAGTATTCAGGGTCTGAGTCCCTGTTCGACCATGTACAAAGAAGAGTCATTTCTTTTTTAAAGGTGGCCACCAATGTTCTATTAATTAGATAACTTAATAGATCCCTAGTTAGGATGATAATTCTATTACGAGGCAACAGAAGATATCTAAATTGAAGTGTGCATTTGGACACGGGATACTTTGCCTAAATCATCATGTATAAGTGGCTTGTGGTGACACAGAGTAATATGCTTAATTTACAGCTAAGACAATAAAAGTTGAGTTATATTATCATTTGTGTGTATAAAAGTCAATTTAGCTAAGAACTGTTAAGATGCAGGAATGCACAAGAGTGTATGTCTTTATTTTTGTCTCTATTTTCAACTTTCTCTACAGATCAGTAACATTGTGTGTGGTTTCTCTATATCAACATCAATATTTCCAGAAACATCGCATATAACTATACAATTTCACATGATTTGTATTTAAGCAATAAAGCGCAAATACTCTCCATGTATTGGCACTTTACTGGTTTTATTAAATCTTGTAATTTGAATAGTGGGAGTACTTACGAAAGAGCCGCTTTCACGGATTAACATATGAATGTAATAATTGCACTGTTTTATTCAAGGCCCAATCGGAAAATTGATAATGATTTTCAAGCTATTTCAATTCATTAATTAACTTATTGCTTAAATGTGCAGATCATAAAACAAAATAGAAGTAAGAAGGCGTGAATATAAAACTGCGTGTAAGTATGGACACATTGCTAAATCTGTTCTTGCTCGTCATGTAGTGGAGACTGGGCATACTATCAACTAGGAGGAATGCAAACGCATATCAATATGTAGTCGTAATAGGATGACGAGATTGATTAGAGAATCTATCCAAATTAAATCTAGAGATAATATTATGAATTAAACAGCTGTTGAAAAATCGTTAGGTTCGATTTGGAATATCGCATTAGCTAATGACAGGAAAAGGCGATTGCATGAATTTGAAACTGAAGCGAGCTCCAGTAAAAGATTAAGAACATCAGATTAAGATTGACTAATTAGTGGGATTATTGTTCAAGTAATAATTAATCAATTATTAAGAATATAGTCTTTCTAAATTTCATCTCTAACTATTCGTTTGATTTTAAAACGCAGTGATTTGAACCCTAATTTTTTGTCTTGCACCCCACCCTACCTATTGAGATTATTCTAATAATACAATATTTAGAATTAATCATTTGTCTGACGCGTGCAAAGGGTAAACTAATGTCTATTGACTGCAGTTTAATTTAGATGTACGTACATGTGTATCAATTATATTTTAACGAAGTTTTTTTAGTTATAAATACACATACACATGCACATGCGTGGCGTGCGCCTATTTAATGGTATGACAATAACTATTATTAACTATCTTGAGTGCAACCCAAGTGGTTTGAATTTAAATTTTTACGTGTGCATTAGTCTTTCGGACTTCTAGTTTTATCACCCATGGCATGTTTTTATGACGAGTTTTTCTCCCCCCACCAGAATGTGTGAGCGCAATCTCAGTTACGTCATTTTAAATTGAGTGTATAAAACGAATAGTTAACGCATGCAATTGATAAATTATTATTCAGCCACTCTTGTCTCAATTAGATAGATGACAATAACAGTTATGTAAATGCACGCACACGCACACATGTGACACGCGAATATCTAATGATAGATCAGTCTGAAGTATAAATATTATGGCTAGAGGAAATAACGCGCTTGCTTCATTAGTTTCGTCTGTTAAACTTGTGAGGTATATTGCGACTGATGAAGGCTATCGATAAGTTTAGCCGAAATATTTCAAAAAAAGAAAACTACTGGAACAATGAAAGCTGCGTTAGTCAAAACGCAGATCAGGTAAAATTAAACTAGATTGGAATATTATCAGAACTAACTAAGCTTTAAAAGTAACAGATATTTCCTTTAAAAAATTTTTTTAAACTCATGTGTTTGTGAACCCATTACAAATAAAAAACTGACGCATTATATGGTTTTATTAAAGCTATGGATTAGAAGTTCTGATTACCTCAGTGTCTATGTTTCAAACTTAACTAAAATAACGACAAAATCTATTATTATGCTTGAATAAGGGACAAGAAAAATGAATCCATGATATTTTGTCTTTGGATACTGATAGAAATTATGTTAATCAGTAAAGATTATTCCATAACATTGTGTTGTACATTATCATATGGAATTTTAGGTCTGCGAAATCTATTATTGATTAATTCATAAGCATGACGTATCATATGGTTTCTCGAAAAATAAATGTCTGCATTTTGAGATTGCAAAGTTGCGAATATGGAATATTTTGGCTTTATATACTGTTATAAACGGTGTTTTTTAACAAATATTATTCCATTGCGTAACTTTTTTCTTATTTTGCATATGCATTATTTGATCAGCGAGGTCTAATATGTATTAAGGTACACAGGATGACTCGCCCACAAATAAATTAATTCATATGGGAATAGAAACATATGCCAAATTCAGCGCGGACTGAATGTGTGATTTCATGGATGCATACGCTTCGTGTCTATTCCAACCTCATCAGCCGAAGCAACCATTCAGAACTCCATTTACACCAGTAACAGCCTCGTACCCTTGGCTCGATCGATATTAGTTAACACATATTCGTAACACTTATGACATCATTCAAGTAAAACTATAATAGTTATATTATCTTGTATGCAGCAAACTAAAAAATATGTTTTTATGTATTGGGCATTGAGTACTTAGTAACAAGTTCATGATTAGAGCTATAATATGAAAAGTGATGACAAACGAAACCAGATTTATTAGTTCTCTGAAGTAGAGTTAATTTGAAAGAACTTAGTTTCTCACTTTCGGTTAAATTTAACCTAACTCCACAATAATGGTTTTGGCGTTGCGAATATGCGTAGAAGTCGAAAAACGAGAGAATTTTAATGACATTAACTCTATTTCTAGGTGAATACCCATATGTATAACAGGATGTACCTCATAATTTCCCCCTAATACATGACAAAATCAATAGTTTATTGAGTAGTACCGGATCCCACTGATTAGTCAGCAGTGAGCACAAAATCCGGGCGTTAATGTTATTTTATATTTATTTCATAATGATTGCAGTTTGTATTCCTCGTTCTACATGAACTAACTTGTTGCTAGAAGCACTATGCCCAATACCTTCATATACCGGTATAACCATAATAGCACACATGAAAATATTTTAGATACGTTTTAACAAGATCTTTTTATTTTTTAAATTTTTTTTCTATTTTCTTCCATCTGTTAACAGCTCCAAAAGGTGAATAATTTTTTTTTCATAAATCATCAGCTAAACTCTCATGGTCATTTAATTGACTCACTTGGATTTTAGCGTCATCTGGCATTTGTTTTATTCTTAAACCAGAATACTTTGTTATTTATACATGTAGTTTAGTTTATATCTCACAATTTGTAGTATATATATATATATATATATATATATATATATATATATATATATATATATATATATATATGGCTTCTTATTTACAAATAACAATTTTTAACGGCACTTGTTCGTTTGTAAACTTGTTTCACTTTATTTTAAATTCGGTGATTTTTAGAAGGTCCTTAATTATTTGTTTAATAATGAAAGGCGACCACACAAATGTTATTAACACTGGATTGCATCAGTTCTAGTGACATTTTGTGTAGCCCAGTATATCAATAAAGCTTTGACGATTTTTTTAAGGGTAACTAAAACACTAAGGTAATTCTGCGAAATTGACGTAGGAATAAATGTTGTAGTCCCAGAGTATTCGAACGGAATAGCTTCTGTTTTTCGAAAAAAATATTCCAAACTAGAATTTACCTTTTAGAGACGATGGCACCAACTCAATGTATTTACGTATTTAGGTTATTTTAAGCAATTTAGGTGTCGAGGTTCAACTAGTACTCTACTTAAATTTCACTGCTATTCAAGTATTGCATTTCATGATGATTATTATTACGATTTTACTGTTTATAATGACGATTTTGATGATAACGACGATACTGATGATTTTAATTGTTCTAACGATGATGAAGATAATGTTGATGATGATGATTATGATGATGATGATGTTGATAATGATGACAACGGGGATGGTGATGAAGATTTCTACGACGATGACGATAATGGTGGACATGATGATGATTATGACGATGTTGCTTCTGCTGTTGATGATGATGACGATGCTGATCATTATTATGATAATGATTTTGATGATGATGATGATGATGATATTGATGGTGATGATGATGATGATGATGATAACGATTATGGTGATGATGAAGCTGATGATTATGTTTATTATGATGTTTGTGTATTTTCGCCTGTATGAATGTATTGAATACCCTATTGAGATATTGGAAAAGATGCAAAATAGTCAATTTTTTGCGCGTTTAGGCCTTTCATGGACATCAGAGCACAGTTGCAAATGGACTAGCGAGGGTCAGAACGAAGCATATGGAAAATCAGTTATACGGCTCTCACTTCTATTAGTCTCGCATTCATTATACTTGACAGAAAATGTCGGTAACGCAACATCTATTTGGTCACGATCATGAAATTTTTGTAGCTTTCGCCAAACGTTTATAAAATATGCAATAAACAATCATTGAGTGCGAGAGTTATGTAACTTATTCCAAAAATATTGCTTCAGAACTTGAGGTGAGCACTATTTAACTGTATTCATCCAGTCGAATAGCATATAAAAAATCCGTCAGTTGTGTCTGGAAATTTTTGGTCATCTTTGGAGAACGACGGTAAATTGATTAGCCGCGGTTGAATCACAAAACATAAATAATGTGTATAAATCTTTATGCGACGGGATAAGCGAAGTAGGATTGATGATTATCTTAAGTACGTGAGCATTATTTAAGAACTAGAAAGATCTTTACTGTCTTTAACAGTGATAGATCCATTGACAGTGTACAATATTTTAAATCAAACCCCTTGTCTAACAGATGATTTTTTAATTTCAACATAATTATTTTTTATATAGTCCGAGTAATTTTATTATATCGAGTGTGCAAAGTATAAAAATCGATTAATTTTTTCTTATTTAACAGCCGATTAGTAAAACTACCAGTCTGTGAATGTACCAGAAAAAGCTAATAAAAATTTCATAACTTAATGCCTATTCACAACTCTTACTACTAAAAAGAGTAAAATGAGAATAAACCTACAAAGAGAATATGTGAGTACCTAGAATGACCTATGAAACCGGCCTAATTAGCAGTCCACAATTTTTTACCCTACGTCTGATGTTTTCCCATATCTCGAACTAAAATCAAATGTTGTCATTTATTAGTTTGGAAAAAATATATTACGAATATTATCATTAGCATTACTAAAGTTAAATTAAAATCTAACATACTTCAATCAAGATTTTTCTTGTAGTTATCGTCGGAAATCATTTTTCTCCTCATAATTGCCCAGACTACCAAAATTTTCATCCTTTTTAGCCTAAATAGACACATTTAACAAACTCTATTATAATCCTCAAAAAAGTCGAAATGAACGCAGCATCTGCATGATTGTGATTTTTAACCAAATTTGTGATCAATATCACTGTCACTTCCTTAACAATGGTAGCCATAGATCAGCCGAGTTTGATACTATCGGATGATCTGGAACCGCACAAGCCCAACGTCGATTCAGTGGACAACTCTATCGAAAATGTGCTCCGCAACATTCGGGGTCTGATTGATGATATGCGAATTAACAAGGAGGCGGATGCTGCTCAATCAGCGTACAATCCCAGCGGAATGGCGTTTAGCCACGCTGCGCCACGATTTACTCGGAGTAGTTTTGCGGATGAATCGCACGCAAACACGCAACACGCGTGGGCATCACGGGCAGGTGAATCTATTCACTTACTGTAACATCGTTGTCACATCAAACGCACACAAACTCATGCACTTATCTGCGGTTTTACTCTGAAATCGATTTTTTACCTGATTACTACCTAAAACACATTAGTTGCGCCAACTTCACACGCAATTGATTTTTGCCTAAATCAATAAATACCTTTACCTTCTGCTACATCTCAGCAGAAACCTCATCATGAATTTAGGTTTATTCGAATCCTTTATTTTTTTCGCAAGAACCCATCCGCGTACATGTTTCTGGAAACTTCCATTTTGTGTTCTTTCTTTAATTCACGCAAACAATGTAACTCGTTCTCAATGACTCACTCGCTAACTCTTTATTTGCTCATTAGAAGTTTCAAGTTGTTCATTTCTCAGTTCTCTCCCCACTTGGCCACTTTTTGGTTCGCCGACAATTAAAAGCCTTTTCATGCCTTCCTTATTTTCTAGCCCACCCACTTAACACTTCCTTTATATATCCATTCAACGCTTGACTTGTTTCTACTTGAAAATTCACTTCTGTTAGTATCTCATTCTAATGCTGACTCATCTACATGTTTTCTAACTATACATCTTTGTTTCAACTTATCTAGTTATCCACTCATTCACAATTCTGTCACGCAATAAATTGCCAATTTATTTACTCTGACCAACTACTGGAAATCGGCATATCACACTAGTCCTTCTAACTGTTTGTAGCTCACTCGTTCCCTTATCTCACTCGCATTTCACTGCGCAACTCATTCGTAATTACACATTTCTTCTCCGATCATTCATCTATTTGATTGTTCCTCCAATCACTTACTCGTTAATATAATCATTCTCTTGCTTGCACACTCCATTACAAACTCAAGTTCAACGCTGTCTGTTCTCAATCGATAATTCCTTGTGTTGTTTAGCTCTTTTCTGCATTCATTTCATTGTATTAGCGATTACATTTCATCCGTTCAAAGAATTATGTTTCTCATGGTTACTATTTTCCCACGCAGCCTTCAAAAATGCATTTTATACCCTTGTAAGCTATGCACTTGAAAACTATTACTCTCTAACCCTCTTCTCATTCATAAAATTGCTTACTAATGTGGTGACTCGCCAGATTTGTCTCTCCTCGCTACTCACTATTCACTTAGATCTCCCCCTTCTCTCTCCCTCCCACTCTCTCTCTCTCTCTCTCGCTCTCGCTCCCTCGTCTTTTTTAGTGTATTCGTTATTTCGCTTTAAAATCAATTCGCCATTCAAACCAATCACGTTCTTACTTTTTTATTGTTAAACTCTTTTGTTGTCTTACTGGCTAACTATTGCTCTTTATGCGGTAGTTGTTTAACCATTAAGCTAGTCATACGCAATCGCTGTAAATAATACGTTTAAATGTTTGTGTTTAATTCCGATTCTTTATCATAATCTAATTTATCACGTATTGATTTAGATTTTTTGGCATAACAAGTTCCATGCTTACTTTGGGTTTGTGGTGCGCATTCTCAACTAACAATCTATCTGTTTGCGTCTCAATTGATTTTTTTGTGTCGTGTTTTCATGAGCTTTTATGTGCACATATTGCAAAGTAATTTTTACATTAATTACGTTCTATTAGGTTTAAAGAAACCTAATTTCAATTCATCAATTGATGGTTTAATTGATTAATTTTAAAAACATCTTACAGTAATTTAACTACCGATTTAATTCGCTTTAAAGTAGAAATAGCAAGTCAAAATTCGCCTTTTTAGTTAAATAAATTTGATTGCCCGCCGGTTGTCATTCAGTGGCGGTAAAATCAACATTAGAGCGCATTTTATCTACGGTTTCTCTAATTTCTAAGTGTACATTTTCCACGCTTAACAATTAGGCTTTTTTTGCGAGCGAATGTGACGGTATATGTTATTAGACATTCAACAACTTAACTTTATTCCTCTTTTTCTTTCCTCTTCACTGTAATGTTCAGTGCCGGTTGAACCAGCAACAATTGCTCCATCGCCCTTTAATCGACTTGTCATTACGCTAGTATGTATTAGGTGTTGCGAACCTAGTGACAAATTAGTTCAGTTGTGACCAGAAGGATAAACCAAAGGCAGCATGAACGGAAAGTATAATCTCATGCACATTCGTTTCTTGCTTACTGGCGACTCATCAGTAGGAGCCGGTATTACGCCCTTTAACCACTATATATTTGGTCAAAGAATGTGGAATAAAAGGACGGATTTAGGAGATTGTACCGTCCTATTATTCCACATTCTTTGACCAAATATATAGTGGTTAAAGGGCGTAATACCGGCTCCTACTGATATCGATGAAGGCCAGAGTGTATGGTTTAACTGGAGTAACAGGTGTTCGGAAATTGTTGTAATTCTCAATTTGGGTGAACTTTAGCATAAATTTATATCCATCAGGTTGGTATCATGTACGACTCGGAAACCATAGTGTTAGTATCCGGTACTCATCGATTTCAAAAAGGTATCAGTTACTAACACAATAGCCATAGTGTTAGTATCCTTTACTGACTCGGTATATATATTATATAGTGTGAGTTAGCATTGAAGTCGCATTGTCGTTGACTTTAGATTATGTTAGCTTCACTATTACAGGTTTACACATTCGTCTAGGAGATTGTACCGTCCTATTATTCCACATTCTTCTACCAAATATATAGTGGTTAAAGGGCGTAATACCGGCTCCTACTGATGAGTCGCCAGTAAGCACGAAACGAATGTGCATGAGATTATACTTTCCGTTCATGCTGCTTTTGGTTTATCCTTCTGGTCACAACTGAACTAATTTGTCACTAGGTTCGCAACACCTAATACATACATGCATATATATTAGATCTTCGCAACAAACAGTATTTAATTGTCATTACGCTCTCTGGTATCCATACTGGAGTTTAATTTTCTGCAATTCTCTCTTAAGTTACTCTATTTTTGCAACGACTATATTAATTGGTGAAATAGTAAAAGTCAACATTTTATGATTGAGAAACTATAACAAAAAACTCTGCCAATTTATTTAGTCAACGTACTAAAAATTTTATTTGGATTGATTTAAGACAATGTTATCTAATTTATTGGAGGATCAATTCCCTATAACATTTATATCATGCTATATCTTAGGGGCTTCAAATCGGTATTTTAATCACGCCTAATATTTGACTTCTTATTTATAACTCATTTAAATAATAAATAAATTTCGAAAAGTTATTTTTCAAACAGCAACCAGTTTTGGCAGGTAGCGTTCTCTAGCTGCATTGTAACATTCATTAACTTTGGTAATTTAATTATTAATTAACTATTTAATTATTAAATAAAATATAAACAATACATAATTTTTCGATGTAATTAAGCAAATATCATGAGTGCTATTAAGAAGCACCACAACTGCATTATTGCTGACTTTCTCTCCTGTTTAGATTCTGTCCTTCGCATCGCGTGCTTTCTTATGTTTTTTGATACTTCGTTAAATATAGATTCTCTAGTAGTAATGCACTGTTATCAAAAATCGGCCTTTTCACCTTTGATTTTGGTCGGCATTCATTAGTTAGAAAAGTAACTGCGTAATTATGATCCTGATTGTAAGTATTGAACAAATGAGCAGTATTAGTTGAATATTTTATTGATTTCCACTCATTTTTTTAAACTTCTGTATTTAGCATGTTTTCCGATAAATTGACCTGAGCTATGAACTTATCACTGGTATTATTATTGGTGGTGTTTTTGTTGTTAGGTCAGTGCTGATTTAATGCATAGGCGTATGAGTTTTACTTTTCTAAAATGAAATTTATATAAAATCGTGATTTTGTCGTCTTAGTCGGTTTGCCTCTTATCACAAACTGTCGCCTCGTGGACTTCTATGCTGAACAAACATGACTGATTATCCTCGTGCCCTTCAACACTACTGTTAAAACGCATGATTAAATTTCTAAACTTTTCAGGCGTTTTTCTCTATTTATTTGGCACACAAACAAACAAAGATACACAGTTGTATATGTTATTACCTATATTGTAACGACACTAAGAACTAAAAAGAAGTAGCAATTATATGTGTATCTATATATACATACACATAAATAAATATATATTATAAACAAAAAAACTAACTCCAGTCAGTTGTTCAAACGACTGGTTGAATATAATTGGATTAGTGTTTATCTCAAGTTCGCAAACTTTACCTTAAGAATCGTTACAACTACAGGCGCAATCAATGATTGTTTAATTGTACGATTGATTATTTTTAGCTTTAAGAAACTGAATTTGACTGGGATATTTTTTATCTTGCCTGGCCCAAGCAAAACTAGGTAAATGTCTCAAGGTTACGCGGCAGTGAAGTATTAGTGGCCTGATGAGAGAGCTGGATAGAATGCACCTAAACGTAGCCAGTAAACAAAGATTGTATAGTATCGCATTTCCATTGGTTAGTATGAACGATGTTGAAGCCTTCAAAAGAAAGGGATGAATAAGTACCCAGCCCGATCGAAGACAAAACAGATACAGACATGGAAATTGTGATCAATCGGATCTTTGTGAAACTGTTGGTGCAAAGCTACAACCCGCGTACGCAAAACGCGGCATTGCAAAATATGAAGCTGGCACCCCGCAAAAATTCAAAGGATATTTGTCAGACCAAATATAAATTTTGTTCGGTGAATGGTACCAGCTTTTACCGATAAGTCACTCGGAAGTATGGAAAACATTCGCTTGTGAGGTTGCAACCCATGTTCCTGCTGAATTTGGTATATCGTCCTGGTCTTATTTTAACTAATGTGTTACTATTTGCACTATGCCTTTAAATTGAAAGATTCCAAGAATACGCAATATGTGGCTAAGAATAATTATATCTTCTATAAGAATCTAATTAAAATATTTAATAAATCCGATATTTCTGATAAAGTATACTACCTACATTAAATTGGCTGACTTCTCGTTGACGTATTTTTATAAAATGGCAATAGAAAAATGGTAACAGTCCCGGAGTATTTATTATATGTCGTCTTCGAAAGGATTCGCCTGCAAACATATGCAAACCTCCAAGCCGCGTCTAAAGGATTTGACAAATTCCCCGATATCAGTCTATACTCAAACTAAAAATTCCACTTAAGATTAAGTGCCAATTCAGTCCTCAAACCTTCCACATACTATTTGCGATTAGACAGCAGTTATAGTTAACTGTATACCCGCACATATACTAGTATTTTTCATGACAAAATGATCCAGTTTTCACAATCTGAGATGAATGGAGTAGTGAATTATTCTTATCCACTCCTTTTAACTCTAAAATACAAGAATAGAGAACCTTATGGGAAAAAAGAGTTCAGCTTCCTTACCAATCGCGAGGCGAGCCAGCACATATAAGAAGACACTCTCCTAGATAGAAAAATTTAGTTAAATAATCCATTAGCAATTCATTAAGGTATCTAGAGAATTTACGTAGTGCATCAGCGAACATGAATAAGTAAAAAAAAATTACAACATTTAAATCTCGGTTAGTAAGTTCGCTTTCAGGCTGGTATGACAAACGCGGAAGGTCGATCCGAGTCAGAAAGTGTGACTGGCAATAGTTTCTCTATGTTGGGTAATAGGTTAAAAGAGTTTGATTGTTTACTCCACAACGTGGACAGACGTTATCTGGATAACTGCTCTATCATCCGTCGCTCATAGAGGCCAGTTAGATTAAACAAAGCAATTTATTTATATAACAATTGACCAACTCTCAGCTCATGTTTTTCATAAATGGAGTAAGATTATTCTACGGACTCTTCTAGTTGATATATATATATATATATATATATATATATATATATAAAGCTGTTCTAATTTCTCGTAAATTTATCTCGGCAAACCAATGAATAAAAATAGGCTTGGACGTGGATTCCACCCGAAAAATATGTCATCTGAAGGTAAAACGCAAATTCGTTTGCTTCACAGGTACTTGAGAAACAGCCACAAACAGGAAGCTCATTTTGGTATTTTCCTGTGTACCTGTTCTCTTTCTTTAGCACGGTTCTAATGGAAATTAATTTCAACGTGAAAAATTTGTGTCTACACGGATCAAGATAAATCATTGACCTATCTTCGAGTAGCCAGTAATCACAGAAGTCCGCGAATTAATGAAGTAGTATTTTTTGCTCTTGTTGAAGTTGTTTTCTTACAAGGCACATCACGTCTTATGTAGAACTGCATAAATGTTAGTTCGTTGCAAAAATAATTTATTTATACATTTTGTGTAATTAAATGATGTCAAAACTATCAAGCATATGTAACTGTGGATGGCAATCGAGGCTAAACTATGAAGCTTTTTCCTTAAATAAGAGGAGTTCGGAACGTTTACAACGTCGGTACCTAGTATAGATAGTGAATATATTTTGAATTCTCACTGGTAAGGCCTGTATTTTTAATTGAATGCCATTGCTTCTACACTCATTCACGTGGTAGATTGCATTTTCCAAGTGTATCACGCTTTGGTCATGCTGACTTTTGCGAATCTCTCAAGTGCTATGGGAACAAAGTTGCATTCCATGCTTAATATTAGGTCTTGCTAAATATCGTATCTTTTCTGCCCATTGCATTCTTCATTCTCAGATTGTATTTCGTGATTTGCCTCTTGGATTTCGAGTGCGTGGTAGCACAAGAAAATGTTAGTCGCGAAACTGAGATCTAGAAAATCGGATTCAGTCTGTTAGTGCATGGCATGTGTTCAATATTTTATATTTTTTCGTGAAATGTTATTATGTCATCGTTTGGGTGATCTAGGTAATCATTATAAATAACTCTGTACTCATTATTTTTGTCATCATTTCACGCGATTATTTTATATTCACATAGTTCGTAGAGGTATTAAATTTATGATCGAATTAACTCACTGTATTCATTATTATCATTGTAATCATAAACATTATTATCCTAATCATTATCATCATCATCCTCCTCCTTAACATCATCAGTATTATCAATACAATCAATATCACTACCAACATCAACATAATCATCATCATCATCATCATAATCATTGTCATAATCATGATCATCATCCTCATCATCTTAAACGTCGTCATCATCATCACGCTTACATTCCACATAATCACCATAAAAATCACGTTTCTCGTCATCATCACTACCATCATCAACAACAACATCGTCATCATCATCATCATCAACATCATCATTATCATAATAATAATTATTACTATAATCATCATCATCAACATCATCATCGTATTTATCATGAATATTTTTTTAATTATCATTTTTAACGTAAACGCAAATACTACCAAAATCCGTGTAATTATCACTATAATTTTTCTGACAATATTAACTGTTCATTATTTTTGCCATCATTACTCGTTATCATTTTGGGCGTAATCTCGTTGACGAAATGAAGTTTACCGCGTACAACAATTTGCACACGCTTTTAATACATTTTTTTGGCTGGTTCAGCTACTGGAAACCTTTTTCCTTTTTGCCTGCTAAAGATAAAAGTGACATTCCATTGCTTTTGCTATCAATAACAGTTAGTTAACATTTTATCATTTTAATTCTAACTTTTGTAAACATTGTGTTCTCTATATTTCAGACTAAATTAACTCGGCGCTGGTGTAGAAATTGTCTGCAAATTTCACTGCTGCATTTTGATATTGCCATTTCGACATTATGGCAATAAAGTTGGAAATTAATCTTTTTTAATTTTATTTTTTTCTTTTTATAATTTAGAGCTAATATTTTGTTGTTTATAAAAAAATAGTTTATCTTTCGGTTGAAGTTATTTTTATCATTTTTTAAAATATATTGCATGCCTATGATTTCTCTTGTCTATTTAAGTTAAGTCAATAACACCATTTACTACTAAATTACTAAAATCAATGTTGCAATCTTGATATAAACACCTCAACCATTACATAATTACATTTTGTCAGTATAAACGAAGTATTGCAAGGTGTGGAAAAGGCACTTCTTCCAGTGGACCGGTTTCATCCTTATTGGGAACTCGTCACGTACTGTCCAGAGCTTGCCGCGGACAGGGCTCGAACCCGGGCACATCCGCTCAGGAATTTGGTGCTCTAACCACTGAGCCGTCCTACCTCACACTCTACAAAATTTTCAGTTTTATACTAACTGTTAATATTTGATCTAGATAATGAAATATAGGCGGGATACTACATCGTACATTGATTTTAAGCCTAACTAATAGGTTGATTTGGCGGTGCACTTTGCAATTGTAAAGTCTGACATTATGATGATAGATCGATTAAGCGCATGCCGACAAAACACGTTCGTCACTAAATTATTTCATATTTGATGATGAAAGAGGTGTGCTTATTGGAATGAATTAAATATAAACTATGCCAGGTTTTTCTGTCAGTTGCCAAAATAATTAAATTTTTGTTCTTAACCTCGTGCTTCACAAGAAATGTATAACCAACTTACGATTACAAACTGGTCGGACACCATCCGCAAAATAGGAAATCAGGAAATGGTTATTTTTAAATAACATATTCATGTCAACTTACACATTAAGTAGAAAGTTCTCCATTGCCATTTGCGCAAGACTACCGTATACTAGTTTTGCATTAGATTTTGTTTTTATTAGTACCATTACTCAAATTATTCCTATTAGCATTAGTATTAAATTATTATTATTGTTATTAGTAGTAATAATAATAATATTTATTCAATTTTAAATAATTACCATTTTTTTCTTTCCCCAACCCTTTATTCTCTATTTTTGCATTACATGTTTCTTTACCGCTAACAAATATCACGTATTCAACACTGGACAAACACAACAAATAAAAAATCTGAATGTTAAACTCGATGTATTTGCTTGACCACGGTTGCACGAATTTATTTATGTATTGTAACTGTTATGTTTATAAATGTTCGTGAGCATACACTTGTATGCGCCAATTATAAATGTATGATTGAGGATTGATTTAGTTATTTATAAACCAAGCACCGTTTGCTATTAATTATCAATGATAACTTGCTGAATGTTGTTTGGTTGATGTAATTGGGGTCTATTATGACCTATCATCGTGGAGTATGTGGCCTTAGTGTATTTTACATTAAAATTTGTTACCAAGATACCATTTTTCATAAATAATCGCGACAAGTTCTCATTTCAAACTTCTTTCTCTCATTGCTTGTAAACTTCTATCTTTCTTTAAATTGATTGGTCGTTATTAACCTCCAAATACGCATCTTTCCACAATCAAATACATACCACATATCGCTGTTTGTAGTGAGTAGACCAGTTCGAACATTTAGTCAGAACAATGTCTCCGGTGCGCCGACATTGCATAAAAACTTCTGGACGTCAGGTAAAGACTTACGTTTAAACGAAGACCATATTTTAATTAATCTAATAAGCCACCTAGCAACATTTCATTGTATTAATATAGTTTTTTATCAAATTGTATAGAACTAATACTATGTTGTGCTGAAATTGAACTCTTAACACTAATTATACATGCCTGAAATGATTTTACTGTGCGCATTGAACTGAGGAAAAATATCCAACGCAGCATAATATCAACAATGAGTTTAGTTCGTAATCTGTGCAAAATCTTGACAGGCTCCGTTCTTATTAATTAATCGGAGGTGTCGTACATGATTGAAAACTGCATCTTGAGTGGCGTGGTGAATAAGCGCAAGATTTCAAAACAACTTTGCCTCTGCCCGAGCTCCAGTCGCAGCAATTCTAACAAGTTTTGGTTAAATAAAGTGGAATTGGTGTTTAATTGAAGCTCGCAATCTTGATTTAAAGAACCCGCGCTATCAATGGTTGTTTACTTGTATTACTTACTTACTTTTTACTTTACTGCGGCTGACTCCTTTTGGAGGATAAGCCGGCTCCATAGAAATCCCGGATTATACCTCTCCATGCCGGGCGGTTGGCAGCCATTTCGGAACATCAAACATTCCAACACCCGAAATAAATAGGTGTTTTCGCGCTGATACAGAGCGCGTCGCTTGCCGGGGACGCCGTAGCATGAACGGTATTTGTGACATTTCATATATATATATATATATATATATATATATATATATATGTGTGTGTGTGTGTGTATTAGTGTGAATAAATACAATAATTACTATAATCAAAGTTGCGATCTTGATATAGGAACCTGACTCATTAATTGCTTGCATATGTTAAAATAAACATAAAAGAATTGTACAGTGTAGAAAAGGCAATTCATCCAGTAGGCCGGTTTCGTTCTTATCGGGAACTCACCCCGTACTGTACAGAGTTTGCCGTGGACAGGGTTCGAACATGGGCACGTCTGCTTCGGAATTTGGTGCTCTAACCACTAAACTCTGTCCGCGGCAAATTCTGTCCAGTACATGATGAATTCACAATAAGGACGAAACCAGTCTACTGGATGAATTGCCTTTTCTACACTGTACAATTCTTAGTGTTCATACTGACATATGTAAGTAATTAAGGGGTCAGGTGCTTATATCGAGATCGTAAGCTTGATTATAGTAATTGTTATCACCACCCGCGCAACCAATGTTCGTTTAATTACATAAAGTACAATAATGTCGTATTTTCTAATTTGATTAGTAGTACATTTTGCATTCCTGAACATGATTGAAATTAATTTTTAAAATTGTAGTGGTTCCGTCAGTAATTATTACAACGTCTCTTATGTAAACTGATCTTTAATTCGGTTTATATTCTCAAAAGCAAAGTTAGTTTTTTGTTTTAAATTTACTTTTAGGGCATTTTTCATGCGATGCACACTGTTTATTCCAATGCTTGTCGTTTAGATGTGTTGAAATGTGACCGTTTACTGTTCAATTTGAACATGATTATATAGACACTGACGATGAAGAGAAGTTAGTCGTGTTTAATATAAGCACTTTCCCATTGTATTTAAGTAGTCACACAACATGGCTACACCAATAAAGTCACAGTGGAAAACTGACTAGAGAGGATCAAACCGCAATGCGTTTATAAGGAAAGCAAAATGAGATATGCGGTCCTCACCTCTAGTAGTTAAGCTCACAAAGGTGATTTCAATGATTGTTTTCATCACACGTTCTATCTATTATTGTATTATTTTATAACTTATATCATTGTGGCGGTAGCTGCAAAAAATTAATGTTCGTGACTGCATAGAATTTATGCAAACGACAACACCAGTCAAGTATAGTTTTTTGCGAGATTACCATAGCTGACAGTCGGATATCTAATATTGCTTTCCTTATATATGCATTACTGTTCTATCCTTGCTAGTAAGTTTATCGTTGTGCCCCGTTGATGATCATGGAAGGCTCGAAACGCGTCTGTACGTGTGACTTACGTTGGTGTAGACATGTTGTAAGACTGGTTAAGTACAATGGGATAGGTGTTTGTATCAATCTAGCAAACTTGATTTAATGAAGAGCGATACAGCATTGCATTATCCCTATCCTACAATTAAGTTAATAAAATTGGCTTTCTAGTAAAAGTGAAACCCAAAATAGAACACTAGACAATTATTCAAAATTAGTACATTTAATATTGCGGCACTAAAGTTTCAAAATTATGGGCTATAGTGTTCATTTTAGTTCAAATAGCTTGTTCGTGCTATGTGGTTAAAGCGATTTCACGGAAAGTTTATCGTAAAGCTAAATATTAAATTAATATCAGTAACCTCGTGATATTCTGTATATACCCTTTTGAGTTGGAAATTTAACGTAAATTTGACAAGATAAACGTGATACACCAAAGACAGCAAGAACGACAAGTATAATCTCATGCACATTCGTTTCGTGCTTACTGGCGACTCATCATTAGGAGCGGGTATTACGCTCTTTACCAACTATATATTTCGGCAAAGAATGGTGGAAATAGACCGCTACGATCTCCTACACCAATGTTTAAACCTGCAGTAGTGCAGATAACTTCATATAAAGTTTCCTCAATGAGATTTCAAAGAAAACTCGTTATTTATAATATATATACCAAACCTGTAACGGATATCACCACTATCGTTGCAGAAAAGGTACTTGATACCGAAACAATGGATTTCAATATATGCTTATGTTCACCAAAATTGAGAATTACAACTATATCTGTTCAACTTTTACTCCAGCAAATCCATATACTCTGGCCTTCAGCGATATCAGTTATCAAATTTCGTGGTAATCATTACAACAATCAATTGATTATATAACAGTTAGTTACTGTTTGTGGCGGAGAGCGAATATAAGTGTAATTGTGTATTAGGTGCTCGCACCTTGTAAAAATTCGTTCAAATATTACCATAAGAATCAAATAAAGACAGCATAAACGGAACGTATATTAACGTGCACTTTCGTTTCGTGCTTGCTGGGGATTAATCAGTAGGAGCGGGTATTACGCCCCTTACCTACTATATATTAGTGTGAGGAATGCGGGAAAATAGGACTGTGCATTCCTGACCCAAATATATTGTGGGTAAGGGGCGTAATACCGACTTCCATTGAAGAGTCGCCAGTAAGCACGAAACGAATTTTCACGAGATTACACTTTCCGCTCATACTGTCTTTGGTTTATCCTTTTGGTCATAATTGAACTAATTTGTTACTAGGGGCGTAACGAAAAATACATGACTGTATATGTATTAGATCTCGGTCACAAACGGTATCTAACGGGAGACTTTTTTAAATCTATCTTTTAGTTTGTATTAATAAATTGTTGTCTTGAGATTTGAAAGATCCGCATTTGCTGTGTCAACATCCTTGGATAATATATCAAATTATTAACGATTCCATTTTTCTAATTTTTTATTGGTTTTCTACTGTGCGTCTGTATGCTTATCGGTGTGTGCTTGTTTTTGTGTTGATTATCGTTTTTAACTAACAGACAGCAATCTGCGAATGTCACAGAAACAACCAGATGTTCATTCAACGTACTCCGCGCACAAAGAGAATTTGCGACGAAAAGAAGAGAACGCTCTCTTGGATCAGAGCTACCGTCATATCGATAACAACGTAAGAACATTGTCTGTTCTCAAATTTTGGTAACTGTCAATTTTAGTTTGCATTGTGAATAGATTTAAATTATTTGTTGGTGGAGTTTCTTTGCTTGACAATAGAGATTCTGCTCTAGCGAACTAGGGTAGATCTTATTTTTAAGTGGGCAATTTTCATCTTCTATATCCATGGTACTGCCACAAATGCCATACGGGCCCAAACCACGAAACAATAGTTATTATATAACTGAGAAATGCGCGGCAGGGTTGCTCAGTGATTAGAGCAACAGACACCGAAGCCGAAATGTCCAGGTTCGAACCCTGTCCGCTGAAAATTCTGGTCAGTACCTGATGAGTCCCGAATAAGGACGAAACCGGTCTACTGGGTGAATTGCCTCCTGTGTAATTTAATCATGTAAATGTTCAAATCAGTGCCACTTCCACGGGTACCATGGTGTCCGTTCTATTATGACAAATTGAGGGTGGTCAATTTGAACATTTTGGTCTGCAGAGATACCATATAGGCTCCACCGAAAAAAAGCATCAGATTCCGAAGCAGACGTGCCCAGGTTCCAGCTCTCTCAGTGGCAAAATTTTCGACATTGGGCAATGCTTATTTTATACTGACAAATGTATGTAAATAATGGGATTTGTGTGTATACCAACGTCGCAACTTTGATTTTAAATAACTGTTATCGTCCCCCGTGCAAGCAATGATTGTTTAAAAGAAATTACTTGTTCGTTGACACAAATGGTGTACGTAGTTTGCGAATTATGTGTGCCTGAAGAGAGAGAGAGAAAGAGTAGGGGAGAAAGAGAAATAGCAAAGGTTAGGTTTTGGATCAATTTAAATATGAGGTCCGTAATAACTAATCACTCACAGACACAAAACTAATCAGGCCACTCAGTTATCACTATTGATGAACCATAGCCATTCACTGCATAATCCTACTTTTGATTGCTATCTTGTTTTGTCATCTATTATATCTTAAAATTCCGTTATACATCGTTTTATCAATTCCAATGCCGCGTGTATCGGGATATTAAAATGTATCGCTAACACATCTTGACTCTCCACTAAATTTTATTTACTAATGGTGTCAAAAACGTGGTGTGTGGTCTTCATTGAAAAATCTAAAACATAAGCGTATTTTCGAATTCCTTGGTAAAGAAATTGCGATATTTTATAATCTGGTCAATTCTGAAAGTTCACACATAGCCTGAGAGGATTATTCTGTAAAAAAATCATCACTCAACCTTATAATCTCGGATTGAACGTATCTGACTTTATTAAAGAGTTTCGATGCATCGAATTTAATTTCTTTGACCTAATAATTTGATGGATTAAAGTCATAACCTACCCTTGAAACTTATCTGTTTTGTCCCTATTTTATTTTATTATAAGCATCAGCATTATTTAATTGATTATATACTTTATCATTAAAATCTGACAGGTGCAATACCATCATTGCTCCACATTTAATCAAATTAACTAAATAACAGTCTGTATGTGATTTTATGGGTGTAACAATTGTAGAATAATCCCTAGGCCCAACAATTAATGAAGCCGTTTCGAGTGGCAGAAAACTTACTTCTGATGAATCAAATTTAATAATAAATCCGAATATGTGACCCGACTATGACTTCGAAGGTATGAAACTGAGAGAGTGAGTCTGGAACAACTTAAAATAATTCCGCCTGGTTTTAGATTCTATTTTCTTTATTAAATTGAGGTTTTTCCTTCAGTCGAGTCTTAGCTCTTTTCTATTTAAATTTCTTACTATCTGACTTTAACAGTTCCAAAAGGATGTAAATTCCTCCAAATCGATGATCCAAATGAGTTTTAATTTTCTTGTTAATACTTTCTTATGAATGCTATCCTTAACTTACTATGGCTTTCTCGTTTCTCATCTCTCTCTATCTCTTTCTCTCTTCTTCTCTGGGAACACTCATTCGTATTATTAGGATATTAATTGGGTCACTGAGAGAGTTTCTCTTCTCATTTTAATTTTAATTACATTTACCCTAACACCCAATGAAAATTGGTATTCCTTCGATAGTTTTCATTAACTTCCTCATTATTTCTCACCATAAACAACTACACCCAAGAGATAAATAGTAAATTAAAATGGATTATTACGTATATTCTTTTAATATATATATATATATATATATATATATATATATATATATATATATATATAAGTAATACAGTTAAAGAATCAACGATTGCGGGGATGATGGTACAAATTATTTAAATCAAGTTTGCAAGCTTGAAGTAAACACCAATCCCATTGCATTTAATCAGTCTTCGAGCAACATATCAAAACTACCGTTATTCACATGTTCTGACGCGTTTCCACCGTCCACAATGACAAAACGACTTGCGAGAAGCAAACCGAAATGTTTATGGAAAGAAAGGATTTATAGATAAGCGGCTTTCACCTCTAGTAGTCTCATATACATTGCACATGTCAGGAAACATCCGCTGCACAATTTCTATTCAGTCATGGTAATTAACACTACATTTTTTGCAACATGTCAGTAATTCATACAATAAACTATCATTTATTGCGCGGGTAGCGATAAATATTCTTTAGATCAAGTATTAAAGCTTCAAACAAACGTTAATCCAGCCGTATTTATTTCAAGTTCGCAAACTTGATTTAAAGAATTCTTATCACAACCTGCGCAATAAATGACTGTTTAATTGTGTTATCTATATATATATATATATGTAGCGAAAGCTGCAAAATGTTAATCTTCATGGCTGCACAGAAATTTTGCTGTCGACATTCCCATTCAAGTACAATATATGCGAGCATACAAAAAGTGAGAGCCGCATATCTAAATTTTCTTTTCATGTATATGCATTGCGGATTGATCCTCACTAGTCGGTTTGTCGGCACACTCTGTTGTTGGTTATGGAAGATCGAAACGCTTCACTGTGTGCAACTGATGGCAGTTTTTATATATTGTTCATCTAGATAAATACAATAGGTTTGTAATTTACATCAAGTTGGCAACCTTAACATAAATAATTGATATTATCACTCACGAAATCATTGATTGTTTAATTTTTGCTTATATTTTCATTTATATATGCATGAATATGTACAGTTTGTACAAGTTTATATACATTGCTATTTATTTATTTTTATATGATGAAGGTGTAATTAACTATATAATTTGTTTATAGCCTATATTCTTTGGAATCGTATGTGCTTGACGTTGAGTTGAACTCACAGTGTTCCTGATATATATATACTTATATATGCATATGTATGGTTGATTCACGTATATACAAATATAGATTGATTTAAATATTTTCATGTAGGGTGTGCATATAAAATATTATGTATGCAGTCTGTTCACGGAGGACTTCTATATGCCGAACGCGGTAATTTCGACAGTTTTTACTCATAAGGAAAGAAATTGAGGAAACTTAAGTAGAAATCTTTGTTTATACACGTTTCGGATAAATGTATTTATTTATTTTTTAGTATAAATAGTATTATAGATATAAAGATATGTAATATATATATATATATATATATATATATATATATGTATATATATATATATATATATATATATCATAAATTTAGATTTGGTAACAAATGCCATCAGGCCCGATAATTTAAATTAGGATTATACATGGATGAGTGCGACAAAGACTAGCTATTTTTCACCAATATTAATAAATAGGGGACTGTTCTGCTTATGTAGATGTGAGTGATTAGTTACAAAACTTTGCTATTGCTATCTCTCTCTCTCTCACATGTGCCAAAGAAGAATTATTTTTTGGATACTAATCGTGGCTGAGCACTAAGAGATATGCAATTTTGTATTAGGTGTTGCGCACTTAGTAAAAAATTAGTTCAAATAGGACCAGAAGGATAAACCGAAGTCAGCATTTTCATAACGTATAATCTCGTGCGCATTCGTTTGTGCTTACTGGCGACTCATCAGTAGGTGCCGGTATTACGCCCATTGCCCACTATATGTTTGGGTAAGGAATGCGGGAAAATAGGACGGTGAATGAGATTATACCTCCAGTTCATACTGAGTGACGAGACCAGTTAGAATCTATCGAACAAAAAGACAGATACGTTATTTACCAGTAGATGATGACAGTTCAGTTTGTTGCGGAACTGACGATGCAAATCGACAAACCAAGTTTGTCAATCGTGGATATGATAAATTTTAATGAAAGCATGGCGCAAATTTAATCGTTTGTTCAATTGTAAAACAAGGCAGAACTACCGTTATTCACGCTAAAAGACACGTTCTGACCCTCGCTCGCCAGTTTGCCGACATGCCCTGATGATGTCCATGTGAAGTCAATCGCCTTGGTAAACGTGACTGGTGGTAATTTATACCATTCTGTCAATGGAGTATATGATACATTTGATGCTAGTATGGCGAAAAATAGCGAAACAACCGTCAGTCAACTTAACCGATTCGTTTTGACCCTACTTGGCCGTTTAATGAACATGACGAGTTTCTGAAAAAAAGAGCACTAAACCGCACTATGTATACAACGCTTTAAATAGTCGGTATGGAATCCACCAATTTGATTAAAAAAACAAGAGTTATCACTATCCACACAATTGATGTTAGCTTAATTGCATACCGTCTCCCAATGTACTGAAAGCCGCGAAAAGTATATGACTCTATCTGCACGAAAGAGGTGCAGTTGATATTTTATTAAATGATAGGTTGTCGTGACTGATGGCTACGGGGATGGTATTTTATCGTTTCTACAAAGTATTTCAAAGGTGCGCATCGATGACTCTGGTGCAGTTTGTCCTCGTGCGCTCCGATGACGTCTACAGAAATTCTAAGCGCATTGCCAAGTGCCATTGATTGGCGAATTGCTATTTTGCGCGACTTGCATATAGTAGGATTTTAGATTATTTCAATCGCAAAAATGGGTTATAAATTAAACTATATCCTGGATTCAGATAACTTTATGTTTTCTCTTAACTGAACTGCAATATGATTGTGCTTTAAATATCTGGCTTCTTTTAGGCATCATTGCGTCATCAGTTGGGAAGCGGAACTCGAGTGCTACAAGAATTGGAAACCATTGTTCTGCAGCCCATAGGACCTGGAGTGCACGATCTTGAGCCGTCTTCGACGCTACCACGCTCACGAGTTCACACTCCAGTCGGTAAGTGTCGTAATATGTTGATTCGCTACTTGGCTTGAGAATAACAGTGAAAATATACTTTGATTCACGAATAATTTTATTTTTTATATAAATAGGTCCTAAATTTTTTGCAAAAGGTACCTCTGATTATTGAATTTTTTCGAATATTTTTTGTCTTTTCGTGTTAACATATTTATTGATAAATAATTGATAGTCGCCGTTTCACTCGTTCACACTTAATCCTGTTTTTTATTTGTACCTCAAATCTTTCGATTGTCTGCAATAATTGCCTTTGTTGTCCAAATACCGAAGTCTGATTTATGCAAGCAGTAAAAGAATTTTCGAGCATTGAGCTTGAACTGAAGGTGATTGATTGGTTCTTCCCTGATTTCACACTCGCTCGACGTTTCAATTTTACGTTATTTTGTTCCTTCAACATATATATATATATATATATATATATATATATATATATATGATACTTGAGGTTAATATAAGAAATTAACGGTTACAGTTTCTGATAAAATTTATTTTCATATTCTCACATAGAAAGGATACTATTAATTTCATTAAAACTCGCATTCCAAATGTAAAATATGTTAATTATTATAACCAACAAGTAATGAATTAATATATTGGTTGAATGATTCATTACTTTATTTTATACTTTACATGCCTATCTGAATTTAAATTTCTGCGATACCTAAGTATCATAATAATCATACATTAATTCATGTTCTATTGTTTAAATTTATCTTATGTAGAAAACTTTCCTATTGTTCATTAAATTTGATTGAGCATAAGTGGTGTGAATCAAAATAAATAAATTTACTACGAATTTTAATTCTATTTGATGTTTATTACAATATACTATTTTGGTTTAATAAATTCAATAACACGTGCTTAGTTTCCACTGGCAAATGCAGGTATATAATGTTATTGGTGCTTATCCAGTGAACGCAATCTTAATTCAAATCATTGTTCTCACCGCAGGCGCAACCAATGTTCGCTTAATTATATGAAAATGCAATTAAATTCCACTTCCACAGGTAGTGAACTATAACATACATTAATGTTGGTACCATGTACCGACGAGGCAACCATAGTGTTAGTACAATGTACCTTTTCAGTACTGCAATGTTGGTATCGGTTACTAACACAATATCAATAGTATTAGTATCCTTTACAGACTCGGTATATATATTATATAGTGTGAGTTAGCGTTGAAATCGCCTTGTCGAAGACTTTATATGATGTTAGCTTCACTTCTTCAGGTTTACACATTCGTATAGGGGATTGTACCGTCCTATTGTCCCACATTCTTCACCCAAATATATAGTGGTTAAAGGGGTAATACCGGCTCCTACTGATGAGTCGCCAGTAAGCACCAAACGAATGTGTATGAGATTATACTTTCCGCTCATGCTATCTTTAGCTTAACCTTCTTATCACAACTGAACTAATTTGTTACTAAGTTCGCAAAACCTAATACATCCTAGTTTGATATCTGTTCTATAATCACAGATTGAAGGTGGTTTGTTAGAACATATGTCTAAAGGAATGACATTTTGGCGCCACATGAAGGAAAGGCTAACCTAGAGTCATTAGTTAGTAGATAACTGAAACTTGTGTGTATCATGCGGCATTGTGGCTCAGCGGTTAGAGTCACGGTCTCCTATTCGGTTTCTTCTGTAGGTTCATCTAAAATTTCTCCTCTGTATGTGCAACATAGATATTAAAGTCAATCTCAAAGGCCAAAATTTCACTTCAGTCGTTGGAGTGGTAATGGTTAGTTTGCTAGTTAATCCACTAGCTGATTTGAAAACATCAAAACTATAATTCACTTATTCAAAAATGCTGCCAAACATACCGGAGGTATGTTCACGATACTTAGATATAAAAACAAATGCATGCTTAAATAATTTAACAGCGTAAAACTTCATATAAAATTTACAAGCGTTCGTAAAAAAACAGTCCAGCACACTGTCATGCCTAAAAATATTGCTATCGAGACTGGAAGATGGGAACGTAAAAAGGAGAATATGTCGAAAGAGGTCAGGGATTGGACTGTACATCCATTACCTTTGTGCTGTCCAAATTTCCCAGAAGAAAAATTTGATACGCAATTCATCCTAGAAAATAAAATAAAGCCATAGTGAAGCATTACAATGCTGAGGACAGACGATGCCAAAAACAAATTTATTAGAGATCGTGTATCCAGAATGGTTGGTTGAAGCACACATGAAGTAAAAATAACTAAAAAAACAATGAAACCGTATCCAACCAGAGAACAATATATAACATTATCACCCGACATATTTACTCAAAAAATTAAAACAGTGGCTTCTTAGATGTGTGATGCACAACTGATGTTTGTTGATATAACAAAGCAAATATTTACTTTTAATCGAGGTTGCGATCTTGATATCAAAACCTGACCCATTGTGTAAATACATATTTCAGTATAGTCTAAGTATTGTATAGTGTGGAAAAGGCAATTCAGCTAGTAGACCGGTTTCGTCCTCATTTGAAACTCATCAAGTACTGTCCAGAATTTGCCGCAAACAAGGCTCGATATCACGCCGGTATTATGCCCTTTACCCATTATATATATTGATGGGGAATTACAGTGAAATACTGTTTGTTGCGGAGAAATAATATATATGCAAGTATGTATTAGGTGTTGCGAACCTAGTTACAAATTAGTTCAGTTGTGACCAGAAGGATAAACCAAAGACAGCATAAACGAAAAGTATAATCTCGTGCACATTCGTTTCGTACTTACTGGCGACTCATCAGTAGGAGCCGGTATTACGCCCTTTAACCACTATATATTTGTGGGATAATAGGACGATACAATCTCCTATACGAATGTACAAACCTGCAGTATTGAAGCGAACTTACCACAAAGTCTTCGACAATGCGACTTCAAAGCCTACTCACTATATATAATATATATACCAAGCCTGGTGTTATCGGTTTCATTTAAATTTGCATAGCCGATTCTATGTTGAATTGTTTCACACGCATTTTCAATCGCGCGTCATATTTAATCCTCGGTAGTTTCCGATTTGCTCTTTTTTACATGGCAGTATTTGAATTTGTTTTTATTATCAAGAGCATTATTCACTTAATTAATGTAAACGGAAGTAATCACGCGAACAATACCTTAGCCTTCATCTGGCTCCATTGGACTAGTTTCGTTGTTGTGTCTCAATGCTTTAAACCCTTCTATGTGCTTCCTCTTTAGATAACTTACTCGTTTTTGTCTCACTTTCCGAAAATTAATTCGCATTCCATATAAATGGAAAGCAAAATTGGATATGCGGTTCTCGCCTCTGGTAGTCTCATGTATATTTTACTTGACTGGAAATGTCATCTGCACAATTTCTATTTAGTTACGAACATTAAATTTTTGCAGCTTTCGCCACATATACATAGGTAAAACAATTAAACAATAATGATATTTTTTATTAATTCAAGCTTGCAAACTTTAAAGATTTGTTACCACCAGCCACGAAATCAATGATAGTTTAATTTTATTACCTATATATGTGGCGAAAGCTGTTAACAGTTTATCTTCATGACTGCGTAGAAATTTTGCAGCCGAATTTCCAGAAAGTACAATGTATGTGAGACTACTAGAGGTGAGAGCCAAATAAACAATTTTGCTTTCCATATATATGCATTGCGATTTGATCCTCGCTTGTCAGTTTGCCGTCGTACTCTGATGATGATCATGGAAGGTCAAAACGCGTCAGTGCGTGCGACTAGCGGTAGTTTTGCTATGTTGTTCGACGATTGGTTTCATACAATGGGATTGGGGTTTACTTCAAGCTCGCAAACTTGATTTTAAGAATTGTAACCATCAACCGCGCGATCAATCATTGTTTAATCACATTCCATATCAGGCGGATTTCCATGTGTTTTTAAAACACAAAACGAAATATAATCACACATATAACAGAAGCAGTTGTTTGCAACATCCTTAATCCTCAGCTAAACATATAAAGCACGTTTGTACATGGTTTGTTTACAAACGAAACACTTTGTGCCTGGCAATAGCTTAATTATCGGGCCCTTGTTGTTGCCAACAGGGTGTTTGCATCGGAGATAGTTTGTGGTGTATTGTTTGTTTGTGTGTGTGTTTATGTGCACGCACTTCAGCAGGTGTGATTTACGCTTCCTGTTTGTTACAGATAGCTAGCCCTCATCCTTAATTATAAGGCGGGCAACATGACACTTGGGGTTGTGATATTGTAACATTATCAGTACTCAACTATATAAACAGAAATGTTCGTACATGAGTTGGAAATAAACCTGTGAATTGTTCGTGTGTAGGTTTGTTTCCGTGCCTCAGAATGTGCATTTCCCGCTTCAAGTTCACTGTTGTATAATACACAAACTTAATCCAACTTAATTCTACTTTGCTTTCCAGAATTGACAGTATATAGCGTCAAATATTACGGTCTAGATGGGTTTTGACGAAAATAATAAAATTGCCTTTTTCACTGTCTCTTATATGTCTGTTTTATAATAAATCGATACTTCAAAACAAGATTTATTTCCCAGTTCATGTTAAAAATGCAAAAATGGATGAATTTAAAAATTCAAAAACACAAACAAAGGTAATTATTTTTCAAGTGGATATAAGGCAATTTTGCCTTGTCCTATTGATTTGAACCAACAGGCGTTCGAAACTTGTGTACCGTAGATTACAGTTTGTGGGGATATTTTTGGCCTTACCTCTGGTTTTAATGTGGAAGCAATAAAAGTTTTCACTGTATATTTCTGGTTTATTGATCGGCATTTTAACTGGTTTAGGTACACACATAATTATCTAAATTTGGCAACAATAGTAGACATATGTTCTGTGTTTGTTCTGTTTTTTTCTATCGACTTAGATTTAACTCTTTTTTTGTTTTCTTTGTCATATTTTTATATGCACGCATAAAATTGCTCGACACATTTCACAATCACAATTCCGTTAATTATAAGTAAAATACCTTGCTAACTGGCCAAAAGGTAAGATGCGCATTTTGAACAAAGACGCATTACCAATCGCCACTCCTTTTTGTGGTTATTATCATATATTTGACCATTTATTGAAATAGTTTCTGCTATGTCAACACTGGATATAAGTGGTATTTAAACAGATTTCCGGTAAAACATTTCAGTCAATCACAACCTGTCTGTTTCTAGTCTAACCTGACAACCGATCATGCTCAGACAATTTGTTGCCATCTTTTAATGCTATTATTTTACAGTTGTTTCATTGATTTTTGTTGAAATACAAATGTTTTAACATAACGTCGCTTATTAATAACGTGGTGCTACATTATTTCCTACGAGGAAACCTGCTTGCCAAAGAAACGTGCGCAAAAGTATGCATGGCTAATTTTATGGTGGTCCAATTTTGAGGCTGGTTTTTTTCTGATTGTTTCAATGTGATTCACTTGAATTCAAATGTTTTTTTATTCGTTTGCAATCAAACCAAGTTTCTTTAAATTTATTACCACGTGAAAGGCCAATTTTTAGGTTAGCCTTTTATTTACGCAATATGTAAAACATTAATCTGCGCCCTTTATGCAGTATTTTATACATCATCTTGCCAACGTGCATATATACTGTAATATTTAATTGATTATTACTATGTTAATTTGCTTCTTTGTATATTTTCTTTTTTCTATGCTATCTGCAGATTCATATACCATCTTAAATATTCTTAATTAGTTGTATCCTTTATTTACGTGTATCCTCGTATTAGAACTGTGTTTCTTCTTTGATCACTGTTGAGTAATTTTTACTTCATCGGCTCTGTCCACGTGTTGCTCATTTAATCAATTTATGGCTCATTACCTAAGTTGCGCTTTGTTACCTAATTGATTGAATTTATACGCTATGGTGGACAAATTTGCAGATGAACCGGTGCATAACTCAAAGTTAAGACCTGACGACTTTCGTATTCTGGGCCCGATTGTTGGCGATCCTCTATACCCAAACGACTCAGAGCGAGTCAATCGGCAGACATCTCTGCTTTCTAACAAAATTCGTTCGAGCCGTGGAAGCGTCGGCATGGATCTTGACTTCAAGCGTCAGAACTCGTTGTTGACAGATTCTGGGTCGATAAATAAAGCTCGAGATAGTATTTCAGGCGCTTTCTTTTTAAGCGGCCATTCTGAAGCAAGAAACTCAGTCCCAGTTGCTTTTCCGGCAGCCACTCTCAGTAGAGACGGTTCAGTGTGTTCAGTCCATTCGGCATTTTACGAGACACTGTCTCCTGAACTTCAGAATCGTTCCGACTTGATCAGGCTAAATTCTAGCCGACGTAATTACAGTGCTCGAAGGGAGAATTCCACTTCCAGCTCAACTAGGCAGAGACAGTATCAAAGGAATTGTGTTGGTACCGTGCATGGTCGTGGACTGCCAAGCATGGGGGTTTCATCACAGTCTGTGAACAGGCAGCAAATTCACATTTCAAATCAGGGCACGACAAATTTCACTGATCTGAAAAAAGGCGGCCAGGCTGCCTTCGTTGGTACTAGAAAGCAGGGACTTTTAAATCAGCAAAACTATGCTCAAAATTCCAGGAGTCTAGTCACTCTTCGGGAGGATGCGTTTGCATCTGAGTTCGGTAGTAAGGACCATTGAGTATATATATATATATATATATATATATATATATATATATATATATAACCATTTATGTTTAATGAAATCCTACCATACTGTTTAAGATCGATATCCCATCCAAATTTGGAATGGTTTCTCTCCTATAAGAAAGGTTTGGTGATAACTATGTGAAACTTTTGGTTGAAAGAGGTGCCAGTGAACGTTAACCTAATGCATAAATAAGTAGAACCCTTGTTTGCATAAAGCCTAGAACTTTATGCACCGCTTAGCTCTCGTGGCAACAACGATTAACTTTACAGTTTTGAACCAAATGGTTGTGGGTTTAACTCCTCCTTGCAGCAGTCTTTGTTAAAATAAAGGAGAAAGATTCAACTTCATACCTTATGCAATGATTAAATCACACCGCATTAGATGTACAGCACTGTAATAGAATAGTCCGACAGTTTTTCGTGTTTAACAACAAAGTGGATACTGCCGGTTTTATCTATAGAATACTCAGGTACACTTTACAATCTTTTAGGTATATACATCCTGAAGATCCCTACACGCACACAGAAACAGACACACCCACAGACACACAGACATTCACAAATCAGCCCAAACAAGAAATAGAAGTAAAACGGCATTCAGACTTGTTGCCACCCACATGGTCAAAAGAAATCCCAGGATGTATATAAATTAAAGATTGCAAAGTGTAGATTAGTATTTTATAAATAAACAGTAACTATCAAATGTGTTTCCTCTTCATAATATAAATATACATATATAGAAAAATGTAAACATGGAGAGAGAGTATGAAATAAGGGTACAACCTATAAAATTTGTGCGTCATCTCCTGTTCAAGCTCAATGCTTGAAATGGAGGTGACGCGCACAATTGATTGGTTGTACCCTTATTTCACTCTCTCTCCATGTTTACATATTTCTATCTCGTTTTGCCTTTCAATTTACATATAAAGAGATGTTCAATTATATATATATATATATATATATATATATATATATATATATATATATATATATATATATATATATATAAGTGACTAACCAAATATATATGAGAAAAATTAAAATGTACAATTGAATAATGTTTATTAATAACATCCTTTCCGCCAGTATCTACAGCCATCATATTCATTTAAGTAATATTTAGAATTGAATTACAGCAACAATTCCGTCAAACCATATTATTAATATACACAATTAAAGAAGAAACCCGCAAGGCAAATGTCAGCGATTTCATTGTTTTAAATTATTAAAGACCATTTTAGTTTTCATAAATGCTTTTGGTTTAAATTACATTTTATGCTATTTGCGTATGGTATGTCTGGTAAAACTGATATATTCCATAAAATGAATTTTCGTTTGCGTAATGCTCTCACAATTGACGGTGGCGGAACAATCAATATCACTCGTAGGTTGGTAAAATCTGGATTCCTTTACAATTTCAGATGCACAGCTTGTTTTTGTAATTGATGGATGGGCAAATCTTAATTTACAAACAAGCTGTGCACCTTGAAATCTAAAGGAATTAAGATTTTACCGACCTACGAGTGCCATCACTTGTCTCACAGCCGACAATTGTGGTAGCATCTTTTGAAGATGATGTTTTTGTAAATGTTATGAATGCGTCGACTCGTGATTTAGATAAATGCAAATGGGTACTTATTAAAGGGGCGTCTAATTTAGTATCGATGTTACATTAATCCTTTGCGCGCAGAGACTTTTAAATGTTCAGAGGAGTTTAGTGGTCATGTTCGTAACAGACCAAAATAAGAAAAGGCCGAATTCGACATGATGAAAACGTGGCTGATTTGGGAATGTATAGACCTTCCCGAAGTAGTGGAAATTCAATGGCAGCAAATTGTGTAGTGTACCTATCAAAACTAAATCTTAAAATGAATCAATTTCACTTAACAGCTGTTTTACTATGGCAATTCAAAATCAAATATCATTTATAATTGAAGTTACTACAGAGGCTGTTAAAATGGCGTAGCCGCTTTCAAATAATGGTAATGTTAAATTTGAATTAGACGTTGTCTCAATGGTTTTAACATAGCAAGAGGGTAAAGTTAAGCCCAATTATGAAATTCACCGTCTCAGAAATGTGTTAATAGCGAATGATGTTATATTTTTAAAAGCGGATGAAGGTGAAACTACGGCTCTGATGAGCCCATCCGACTATACTAATAAAATTTGCGAACAGTTAAATAATAATTTGGCATTAAATAAAATTATAATAGACTAACTGATAGGCTACAATGACAAGTAAAATTATTATTCAATTGTATGATCGTTAGTGAGTAATTAGATTCTTGAATGGTAACACACTCATACAAAGAAATAAAGTTCCACTCAGAGTGTTTGGTTAAAGTACATAGACCTGTTAACTCATTAAGAATTATTGTCAATGTGCAACACTATAAAACATATAAAATTTCAAGGTTTCTTTGTCATAGAATGAGGAAACATTCCTATTTCTTAAACCATACATTGATGACCTCTTAACAGATGGTTGAAATTGTTGATAAATGTGTGCTAAATTGAGGTGATAGGTTAGCGAACTTAGATTTGGTATCTATGTACGCAAATATACCGGTACCTGAGGCCCTGGATTGTTTTCGACAATTCTTCTATGATCACGAGTTACTATTCGAAGGAAGTAAATTGACGATTGGACACGTCATGGAGATAATGTTTATATGCATGTGCTCTACTTATTTTAAATTTAGGCAACAATTTTAAAAACAAATTAGAGTTGTCTCAATTAGACTAACTATGTCGGTTCCAATAGCAAACATATTTATGCATTTTTGTGTTCATAAATCGTTGTAACGCTTTATTTTGATGAACTTTAGAATGAATAGAAATCCATCGTGCTAGTACCATGTACCGACTCGGCAACCATAGTGTTAGTGCCATGTACCTTTTCGGTACTATAATATTGGTTTCGGTTACTGACACAATAGCCAAAGTGTTGGCACCCTTTACACACTCGTTATATATATATTATATAAAGCGAGTTAGCTTCTAAGTTGCATTGTCGAAAACTTTATATAAAGTTAGCTTCACTACTGCAGGATTACACCCTCGTAAGGAGATTGTACCGTACTGTCTTCCCACATTCTTCACCAAAATATATAGTCGGTAAAACACGTAATACCCGGTACAACTGAGGAGTCGCCAGTAAGCACGAAACGAATGTGCACGAGATTATACTTTCTGTTCAAGTTTTCTTTGGTTTATCCTTCTGGTCATATTTGGACTTATTTGTTACTAGGTTTGCAACATTTAATACATAATTGCAAAATGTATGAAATCCATTGCAAATATTGTATTTTCATGTATTTTGTTGAAACCATGTGCCAAATCAAGGTAAGAATAAGAGAACATACAACGGCATGTAGCTATTGACATGTTACTGGATCGGATTTTATCCGTCATGAATTTGAGACTGGACACAATATCAAGTGAATTGAATGTAGACGCATAGCGATAGGTAGACGTAAAATATTGATTAGTGTATCTACTGTAAATTTATCAAGGGATGGTATGATGATATTAAACGTTGGATTGAAACACGTTAGGCTCGATTTCGAATACACCATGAACTCAATGTTAGGAAGAGATAATTTCACGATTTAGAATCCGAAGAAAGCTCCAATAACAGTCGAAGAGGTTTGGATTCATTTTGGCTCATTATTATTGGTTAAGAAATTTTTGATATTACAATCCATCCAAGTTTCATCCTTAAAATATTCTTTTTATTATTTTTCTTAATTTTGAACTCTCAGGGAAATGAACGTTTATTAAAGGACTTTTACATTTTTTCCTTACATTGCTCATATTTTTGTTAAATAATTTTCATTTCGACTTTGCCTAACCATCACTTATTTTATTTCATATCTTAATTAAACTTCTAATTTGACCAAATTTTGACACGAGCATTGTCTTGCCCCCTCCCAATATCTATTGAGATCACCACGGAA
Organism: Eudiplozoon nipponicum; assembly: GCA_029291075.1. NCBI lineage: Eukaryota > Metazoa > Platyhelminthes > Monogenea > Mazocraeidea > Diplozoidae > Eudiplozoon > Eudiplozoon nipponicum. The sequence continues at coordinate 31,790 of JAQBSW010000870.1, read as the reverse complement.
TTACATCACTTCATATGTTAAGAAAAAAGCACTTGGTTCTATGCGTGCGAAGGGTAAATCTATATTAATGGACTAAAGCGTCATTGAGATGTATGTACATGTGTATTAATCATACCTAACTGAATACTTATAAATCAATATTAATAAACTGCGCGGGTGGTGGTACGAATTCTTCAAATCTATCTAATTTTGTTTTCAATATATATATGCAATGCGGTTTGATCCTCGCTAGTCAGTTTGCCGTCGTACTTTGATGATGATGATGATCATGGAAGGTCGAAACGCGTCAGTGTGTGCGACTGGCGGTAGTTTTGCTCTGATGTTCGACGACTGGTTAAATAAACTTTAATTAAACTTTAGCACTTACTTTGACATGAGGTTGTTAAGAATTTGTTGTATTTACCGAGCTCCCCACCCTAGAATGTGAGAGCGTCTTCAATTCTATCATTTAGCATAATGTGTAAAAAACAAATAGTCTAATGCATGTCAATGGAAAATTAAACGTCAGCCACTCCAATTTAACGCAGTTGGTGGTACACAGAATTACCGAACATGAATACCTATGTGATTCGTATCTATCTTGTGAAACTTCAATTAGCTTTTAGGAGAATAACCGGTGAGAAGAATAAATTAAATTGATAAAGAAACTATCGTATCTATTTACTATCCTGTATCTACAACGTGATGAATTGTGGAACGAGGAAGGACATCGAAAATGTTATACAAAATATTTCCTACGAAAGAAAGAGCTGGAACAAATCCTGTGTTAGTCATAACTAAGATCAGGTAGCATTTAGGAACCAGTTTTGCTTATTTATTTGCCCAATCATTATAGCACATGCTGTCGCGGTTTTGAAAAGCGTGCAGTACAGGCGAGAAACGAAATAGAACACTCATATCTGTCTAAGCCATGTCTATCTTTTCTCTGTCACAATGCGCACTTATCAATTTTGTACAACTATTTGATGTGCTATTAAACATTAAATTGATTGCGTGGGTGGTAGTTACAATTATTTAAATCAAGTTTGTGAGCTTGAAGTAAACACCAATCCCATTGTATTTAACCAGTCGTCGACCAACATAACAAACTACCGCCAGCTGCAACGAACTGACGCATTTCGACCTTCCTTCATTATCATCAGAGTACGACGGCAAACTGACTATCGAGGAACAAACCGCATTTGTTATGTTCTTCGACGACTGGTTAAATACAATGGGATTGGTGTTTACTTCAAGCTCGCAAACTTGATTAAAAGAATTGTTACCAACACCCGCGCAATCAATTATTGTTAAATTGTATTGTCTATATATGTATATGTGGCGAAAGCTGCAAACAGTTAATGTTCGTGACTGCTTAGAAATTGTGCAGCCGACATTTCCAGTCAAGTTCAATGTATGCGAGACTGCTAGAGGTGAGAACCGCATATCTAAATTTGATTTCCATATATATTCAATGCGGTTTGATCCTCGATAGTCAGTTTGCCGTCGTACTCTGATGATGATCATGGAAGGTCGAAACGCGTCAGTGCGTTGCAGCTGGCGGTAGTTTTGTTATGTTGTTCGACGACTGGTTAAATACAATGGGAGTTGGTGTTTACTTCAAGCTCGCAAACTTGATTTAAAGAAATTTTAATTGGTAGAAAAGCTGACAGCAATATTTTGAAAACTCTATTATGGGAAAATTTTTCCATCTGATAAATGATGTTCGTTAACCAAAATATGATGTTAATTATTTTTTTCGTATATGAGCCAACGTTAAATCAATCAATTAGGGCAAATCAATCAAATATTAAATTCCAATTGTTGCTAATAGAGTAAAATGCATCCTCTGCATTGTCTCCAAAAATAACTACCTCCATTTTACTTTGCCTGTTTAAAATAAAATTATCGAAATATTTTTAAGCTTTTATATAAAACTTATACTAAATACTGATATCTCGCGTAAATCCCCTTGATGTAAGAATACAAAAATATATTTTTCTTAATGTCTTGACTATTTATAATATTTAAATGTTGAATTTAGCTTGTTGTAATTAGGCGTAGGCATTTCTTATCATAACTTAATAACCGTGAATAGGTTTTTTCGTGAAAATGTAACGCAAACAAATGTGTGCACAATTTGAAACTATATTGGTGACGATTACAAAATTTGTTGAAAACATATTAATATGAAGTGAAGCTATCTGCAAGTTCCCCAAAGAAGAAAGTTTTGCGATAGGATTGTTAAAAATCTGAGGATTCATATCTTGTTTCATCTTTAATTTTTGCTTCCCATTTAGATGTATAATTATGCTAAATGTGTACATAAGAATAAGAACTAATTATCGATGTGTGATAAATACGTCATACCTAAATTTTGCCTCTATTTTAAAATAAACGTTCGATGAATGGTTAAATACAATGGGATCGGTGTTTACTTCAAACATGAAAATTAGATTCAAATAAGTTTTACGACCACCCTCCCCATCAAAGATTTTCTAACTGTATTACTTATGTATATATATATATATATATATATATATATATATATATCGTGAAGCTGCAAAAGTTAACGTTCATGTCTGCATAGAAATTTTGCAGCCGGTATTTCCAGTTAAGTACAATGTATTGGAGCTAACTAGATGTGGGAACCACATTTTGCTTTTCATATATATTCATTGCGGTTTGATCCTCGGTAGTCAGATTACCATCGTAATCTGATGATGTTCGTGGAAGCTCGGAACGCGCCAGTACGTGTGGATGACGGTAGTTCTGCTATGGTGTTCGACGACTAATTAAATACAATGAGATCAATGTTTACTGTGAGATCAATGTTACTACAAGTTCGCGAACTTGATTCAAAGAATTATTGCCACAACCTGCTCAGTCAGTGCTTGTTTAAATATTCATTTAGTTTTAAATCTGGAGTGATAATTGTTTATTAGTCGAGCAATTCACCCACTTTTCATAATAATGTAGAAGTACAGCATTTTCACATGTTTATGAATAAGAAAATAATAATTCCTTAGCATTATCCTGTAATGATTGCTTGAAAATATTCTTTTTAATCACACGTATTGCCGGCAGTTTTCAGAAATTTATTTCATTTAAATATTCTGAAATATTACAAAAACCAGCGAATATTTTTAGAGTCATTATTAAACTTATGAAATTTTGATGTTTAATTGTGACATCTAAACGGTTCATCTTTTAACAACCAATGCGTTGGTACCCTTTGCAATCTCGGTATATCTTATATATAGCGAGTTGGCTTTGAAATTGCATTTTCGAAGACTTCATATGATTTTAGATCTACTACTGCATGTTTACACATTGGTATAGGAGAATTTGGTAAGTATAAACATAAATGAATTTCGCACATGAAAGTAGTCCACTAATTTTCTTTTACATTTGTAGTCATTGCGAATAATGGAATTTTTATTATCTAGTCAAACATAAAAATTCGACCAGGCGAATTTAAATAAAAATAACTGTAATAGATTAGGAAATATGCATAAATGGAGTAACTGTTCTGGCAGCAGACGATAGATGTACCACTTTTGGTCAGTGGTAAAGCTGATCGCATGAAAGGTTGCATTGTCTAAAACGAATTGCTCCTCTGATTGTGCTGTCGGTCGATATTGATGGTAATGGCATAACTAAAATGTTGATAAATACATTGTTTTACATCAATGGCATACGAACAACGAATATTATAGTCAATCTGATGAAAAAAAGGGTCTACAATTTGATTTTATGCTGTCCCACAAAACATAAGTTCTATCATGGTTAACTTGTGTTGACACGTTTCGCCCATACGTGGTCATTCACCATAACACGAAAAAATATTTCAAAATCTAGGAAACCTATTTATAACAAGCTAAACTGTAACTCTCACACCAAGAACTCTCGAGATTATAACGCGTAAGGGCAGCTACGGTCGTGAAATTTCAATGCGTAATTATTCTCGTAAGTCAAATTTGTCTTATAGTTTGATGATGGCCAAGATAGATAAATATACGTTACCACGTTGGCTGACAGTGATTTGGCGATGTTATATGGATGATTAAAATGGTACTGATTTTTTATTTCAATTTCTAAATGTATATTTAAAAATTCTTATCGCTGCATTATTGGGTTGCAATTTTATATAAAAAGAAAATTTTAAACACTGACCTTTAAAGTTGAGACACCTGTTTCTTGATTTGTTTAAATTTATGACATGAACGTTAAATTGAATTTAAAATAATTTATAATTGTCAACTGATAAGTCGTTTATAACATCTATACCATCTATTTATAGCATCTAAAGGCAGACCATAACTAAGACGTGCCCTGTTGTAACAAATCGAGTGTTAGATCTTTCTAAAATAAAACTTAATGAGAATCAGCGAGAAATGCTTAATCGGGCGTCGCTTCCAAATTGAAAAATCACCCAAAAATGGGATAATCACTCAAGCGATTAAAACAGCACAATTCCTCTCAAACAAAGATAAGTTTAGGTTTGAATTAGACATAGCCACAGCTATGTTAACGCACAAAGAGGAAAAACATGAAACGAATTATGAAATAAAAAGTCTCACGAAGCCGTGTGATATGTTTGAAAGCAGCCAAAAGAAGAGCGACGGTTCTGATGAGTCAATCTGATTATAATGATAAAACGTATGAACAGCTAGATAATATAGAGTATACGCTAAAATTCATAAAGATCCTACGGATAAGTTACAAGGAAAAGTTAAATTATTGGTCAATAGCATGATCGCTAAGAGCGAGTTAGATCAGGCGTACGGTAACGCTCTCAAACAAAGGGATAAGTTTGCTCACAGAGTGTATGGCTTAGTAAAGATACCTAAACCAGGAAACTCTTTGAGAATTAGTGTTAATTTCGGTACATAGTACCAACACGATGGATTCAATGTATGCTATATTTCACCAAAATTAAGAATTACACTTATTTATGAACACCTGTTACTACAGTAAATCAATAAATTCAGGCCTTCATCGATATCAGTTATCTCATTTCGCAGTAATCATGAAATCATTCAATTCGATACATAGCAGTTAGATACTGTTGAGGATGGAGAAATAATATATATGCAACTATGAATTAGGTGTTGCGAACCTAGCAATTAATTAGTTCAATTATGATCAAAAGGATAAACCAAAGGCAACATGAACGGAAAGTATAATCTCGTGCACATTCATTTCGTGCTTACTGCTGACTCATCAGTAGGAGCCGGTATTACGCCTTCATCCACTACATATTTGGATGAGGAATATGGAGAAGTAAGACGGTACAATCTCCTAGACATATGTGTAAACCTACAGTAGTAAAGCTAACATCCTATGAAGTCTCGAAAATGCGACTTAAATGCTAACTCACTCTATATTACATATACAGAGTCTGTAAAGTATACGAACACTATAGCTATTGTGTCAGTACCCGATAACAACATTATAGTACCGTAAAGGTACATGGTACTAACACTATTGTTGCCAAGTCTGTACATGTTACCGACACGATGGATTTCGATGTATGCTATTGTTCACCAAAATTGAGAATTACCACTATATCTGAGCACCTATTGCTCCAGTAGGGAAATAAATATTGTAGCATTGAAATACAATATACGTACTGTTTTAAAACAGACCTTTATCCTAAATATGACACTGTCCAACTAATAGGAGAAAATAGACCCTTTAGACACATCAGAAATATATGAAATTCCATGTAACGACTGTAACCTGATGTATGTAGGTGAAACCATTGCGCTCAATTATGGTATGAAGAGGAGAACATAAAATCGCATGCATGTGTGGCCATGCTAATAAATCAGATCTTGCATATAATAAAGTAGAGACAGGACACACAATAATTGGGATAGATGCAGATGCACATCAATTTGTAGTCTTAGTATATCGATTAATTAGAGAATCAATCTACATTAAATCGAGAAATGACATAACGAATGAAACAGCCGTAGAAAAATCACTGGGCCTGGTTTGGAACACATTATTTAATGGTAGGTAACGAATATTGCACGAAATAGAAAAGGAAACTCGCTCATGTAAAAGAATAAGAACCCTGGATGGCTATTAACTTACAGAGGGCGGGGAGTGAGTAATTCAATATCTTCTAATTTATTTTGGATTATCATAAAATTTTATCCGTGATTACTATTTATCTTATTTGATCTATTTTCTGTTGGTATTGTAGCGCCATTTAACATACATCTACGCCTATATGAGGGAAAAAAGGCAAAGTTTCTTTGCACTATTACCCTTCTTTAGCAGGCAATTTTCAAACGTTTTATAACCCTATGAACACTTCCTTCAATTTTAATTTTGAACTCTTATAACCTATTGAAACACGCTCCTCACGGTGCCATTCATAATTACTTCATTTAGGAAAGTTGGTGTAAAAATAGGCCTGGCCTGTGCAAATAGGTATTGATATTTATCATTTTATTTTCACTTGAATGAGTGATACACGTGCCGCTAATTATATGTAAAAGATTATTTCTCAATCTTAACCAAACGCCCAGAGACATACACACACAGGCGTGGCATACGCTTAACTAGTGAATCGTCAGATGCTGCAAATCGCTGTAATTTCACTGGGATGAGTGTACACGTGCATTAACTGATTACTCCTCAATCCAAAACAAATGAGAGCACGCACACACTGTCACGGCGTACGCGTCTCTAATGAGTCGTCATTATTTGTTATTAAATCAGTGTAATTTCATTTCGATAAGTGTACACATGACGACACATACACAAACAAATTTGGTATACACTTTCCTAGCTGCAAAAACAAGTTATGCTTAAGAGATCGAACATTAAGTATAAATTGGACAGTTTAAACTAATATTTTCACTTGACATACTGATTGTCAACTTAGTGTGTGATGTACGTCCCATTGAAAAAGATATTCGTACAGGGCTATCGAAATATTTGGGAAAATCATGATGACAGTGGATTCAAACATTCCGGTACGCAATCCGAAGATCAGGTAAAGAGACACCTGTTTCTTGATTTGTTTCAATTTATGACATGAACGTTAAATGAAATTAAAAATAATTTATAATTGTCAACTGATAATTCGTTTATAACATATCATAGAATGACATAAATAAATACGTTTAGACGCAACAAACGGCGGAGTTTATAATCGTAGTTACAGTTTTTAATAAAAAAATATTTTGAAATGGTGGCATTAACATATTTAATCTTTAAAATTTCTACCTAATCAATTTACTTAAAATTCTTAACAAGTACACTCAAATAGGCATTTCCCAATTAATTTGCCAAATTAATCGATCGTGAATCCATATGGACACATTTTTCCATAAAATATTAGCTAATATACTGATAGTAAATGTTGATTTTGAATAAAGCATAATAACAAATCTTAACATTTCAAAAACTCGAAAAATTTAGGAGGGACATTTTATAGTGCAGACTCTTCAAAGTTAAATTCATAAAATAATTAAATTTGTCTACAGACGAAAGCTTTCAGAAAATGAATTTTTTATGTTAATTATTTAATTGAGATAATTACTGGTGTTTATGTCAAGGAATACGCGGGCAAGCCGTTACAACATTCTTACTCAACGTTATGTCACAAGAAATGTTCCGATGGGAGTAACACCATAGCCTAATTGAGTCATTGCACTTATGACTTGAATATGACGCTTAACGATGTTCTATTCAAACATAACATTTGTAAACTAATTAAAGTAATTGATACACTGACAGTTAGTGTTTGTACTGAATCTATGATTTATAAATCAGGTTTTCCGTGAAGAACCGTTTTGATGCCTTTAATACGCAAAACTGTGAGGAAGTTTATAGGCCGATAAATTATAAATTCTCTGTAATTTGTATTTAAAGGTCGTTTAAATTTGAAGATAATCTTAAATTAAAACAAGAAAAAATTCGATGGCTTAGCCGATTTGTAATACGTTATTTCCTTAAATGTTCCTTATAAAATTTATAATAAATAAAACATTTTGAAATGTTTATTATACTCGTGAATTTATCTAAATAATTTAATAGAAATTTTAAAATTACAGTTTACATCAAGCTAATTCATCCTACACGGAATGTGTGCTACAGCAGTTGTGAAACATTTCCAGAAAAACAGAAAAAAATTAATAATGAAAATGGAAACACTATTCTATTTAAACGCCAATGTCAAATCGAGTCATGATTGCACGTCTACAATTGTGCAACAATTTATTAAAACATCGCAAGCGTGTTGAATTTTTTCTCTCGGATTTTTGGTGGGGAAATTCCAGTTCTGTTGTTACTTACATAAGTGCGGAGTTCTACTTATTCCTCTTGTCCCAACTACACCTCTTTTATCAAGATTCTTCGTTCAGTTCTTTTTATTAAGATTTTAGAACTATTTGCAAGTATCTAGAACAAATTAAAAAACACCTTTACTTTAAATGTTCAATTTCATAACATTCCATATGGAAATAACGATGAATTCATTTTAATATATTTCTAAATGTCATTTACTTTTATAATTATGCAAATAATGCGTCTTCATATTTCATTTAACCTCGTCTTTAATAAAGCCTATATTCAATGCATTAACAATATATTCTTATATTAATAACAAGTAAAATTATAATACTCTATAAGTTAGCACTTTAGCATAATACTCTTTCTCCTTAAGCTCACTTGGGACTATTGTCAAACGCTTAAAAATCTGTTCACTTGACTTTGGATACTATCACTGCCACCGGGCCGTCAGGAAGTTCTTTTTGTGATAGGCCTGTCGTTGACGCGCACCTAGCTTATGCACCATTATTTTGACACATTCTATTTTTCGTCTGGCGGTTAAAGTTGAATGTTGTCTGGTTACAAATTTGGCTTGGCGAGGAAGCGCAGCTCAAACACCTTCATCACCACTTGACACTATCACACACGGCACTAAAAACTGCGTCGCCTGCTTGCCTGAATGCATAGGATCACATTGCTTAATCAGTTCATTTAGACAACAATATCGGAGAATTTCTTTGAATGTAAAAATGCGCGTTCTGGCATCGCATTGGACTGAGGATGGTCCACCACCAGACTGCGACACGATTGTGCAAAATCTGCTGATGCACAAGATTGGGCTTGATTTTAGACAATGTTTGCAATTGACTCTAAGCAAAAATTCAAAAGTTCTTTTAGACATTGCATAAAATTTCTTTTGTAATCTTTGATGGTGGCACAATTTTTACCAAAAATATGGTTTTGATCATTGAAAATATGTTTGCCGCCAAACCAAGATACACTAGAAACGCTAGTTTGAAAGAATGTGGCGGAATTGATTCTTATATGTAGTATTTAAATTGGGAGGTTTGACTTTTGTCAGTCACTCCAGAATTTAACATGTGTTAGATTTTTATCAACAGTTTAGGTATCGCTCTTCATGTTACTAAATAAATGCCTGCTGTGAAACGTCTCTGATAGTATCTTGACATAAAGATGCTCCTACGATTTATGCCAAAACTTAATGAGATTGTTTCTCAAACACTCTGGCACATACTACTTTGTTGCTTTAGTATATTTGTGCATCAATATGTCATAAAAATGGGAAACCAGCCCCAACTTACTAGGCAAACTTACAACGAAACGCTTTTGCGCCAACAAATTCTAGCACGTGTCGCCTTTCTAATTTGCTATTAACAAAATTGCACAACATTGAATAATGTTGCACGGTATTGATCTGACTCAGTGCATCCACCTACATATTGCCGTTTACCTGCTCATTATATCCTGATAGCAAATAATTTGACAGTCCCATGTCTGCCCGGCACAGGAAAGTTCTGTCAATACCTTTATATTCACCCAATTGAGATCGGAATAATATGCTATGCATCTAGACGAGCCTTAATTTCTGCTACTTCTCTAGCTAAAGAACTTACATTTCCATCTACAAACTATCGATTTATTAACGAAGTTCTATCTCGCTTACCACGGGTTCATCCATGTACGTTTTCCTGGCAGCGTATGATCTTCAAACTTTTCAATATATATGGACCACCGCACAGCTATAATTGGTCTATCAACATTTGAGGTTCTGCAGTGTATCACTTAAACAGGGAAACAGAATGTACGCACCGTTTAATTCAGTTTTTTATTAGCGAAATTCAGGTTCCGTCTTTCCTCAAAAAATGTCCGCATCAATGATTTCACTACTTTGCAAGCTTAGTTCTGCAATTGTGTATTGTTCTAAGGAAATTAGGTTGCGCGACATGGAAAAGATTATTTATCTGGCCCTAGTTGTACCCAATAAGGTGTTTGCATCCACTGTCATCAATTTTACGCTTGATATTTCGTTTGCCGGTTTTGGAAATCTGTTTCAACCGAAAGCACAACCCACAAACAAATTGACAATCATTAAATGAAGTTATTGACATTATTGACTTAATGATTGTCAAAAAGTTTTTTGGATGGGCTTTCCGTTGAAAAATGTATCCGAAACCGGAAGCCTAAATATCCGGAGTAAAATTAAAGACAATGGATTCAAATATCTTGTTAGGTACGAAAAAGGCCAGGTAATTGTACATTGCTGTTTTTTCTTTTAACGTTTCCGATGACATGACTCATCAAATATATAAAATTTTAGTTACAGAAACTTGGAAAAAATACTAAGAATAGCCAATTTTATAACATTCTCACCAAAAATCATGCACACTTTTGGATAAAGTTGAATTGTTGTTGATTAATTTCTTTTAATAAAGACCTATTCAGATCATACAAATGGCGCTAATTTAGAACTTATTTAATCATTTCTATTAACTAAGGATATATATTTAATGAAAAACTGATCATTCTTTAATTTAGCACTTACTGGCAATCATAAATAGTGCTTCATCTTGCTATACTTGTTTCGCTTTATAAGAGGAAGACTGTCACCGCCATGGACGTGGTATATGCTCTGAAACGATAAGGTCGAACCCTTCACGGGTTTGGTGGTTAAACTGCCATAACCTGTTGGTTAGACTTGTGAACGTTAAATAAAATGAATATTTTATTACTTGTTAATTTTCAATCAACAGCGCCCACTAATTTTAGCCATTTTTCAAAATAGAGAAAAATACAGGCTTATATATATACCTCTTTCTAGTTCTATTCACCCATCTATCATTCCTCGATTCTTTATCTGACATCAATTGTTGTAGAGCTGCACATATGTGTGATTGTGCAACACACCAGATTTTATCTTTAAGGTGTACTATGGAATAACAAATTACAGTCCGCATTTCACAAGCAGAAAAAGTATTTACGGACAAGGAGCATCAATTTGAGGTGGTACGTTTAAATGACGGTATGTTTACTCTTTTTCAAAAGATCACGCCGTTGCAAAAGAAGACAAATAAATTTACATTCATACACATGAGGATATAAAAAGATATATATATTACGTGCAAGCATATCCTTTTATCCTTGCACATATATATGGTCCTATGAATATTTGTTTTGTTGCTGTTAATGTATTTGCTGACATGGTTAATATCTTTGTGATGTTATTTTCTACGTCATTAGCTAGGCCTCTACAATTTTTAGTGTTTTCGTTGTTCATTTTTTTTAACTTTTTTTATGCTGATTATTTTTTTGGTTGTAGTAGCAGCAATGTTTTTGCTTGCGATACTTTTTATTTTGCTGATTTTGTCTTTGTTTCCGTTTTTTTAATTTCTGTTCCTATATTTAACTTATTATCACAGACCATTTATATATGATATATATATATATATATATATATATATATATATATATATATATATTCTAGCACGTACTTCATGAGTGCTTAATAAAGATAAAAGATGTCTACATTGATTGCGTTTGCTACCTTGTGTAATTTTTAGTTTACACTATCGTCATATATATAAAATAAAGCCATGCTATCCTGCTTATACATTAATTCGCAGATTCCATGCCAAGATAATCAATGGGTAAAAATGAACTTTTAAAATTTTGTTTTTTCTTTTCAAACGTCCATGTAAGGAATACAAACAAATCGAACTCGATAGTTATACTGTACCTCTATAAGTTCAGTTAAACATACGTTTCGGTAAGACTATTATTTCTTGAAATTACATGAAAGTGGTTGGATAGGAAAGACATACACATTAATTTCTGATTAATTGCATTTTATGCAAACGAAATTGAATTCAAAGTAATTATTTTATCATTTTTTATAAAAAATCTGCTATTCATCTAAGCAATGCCAAACAGTCAGCTGCCAATCTGAATACCGAATCGATAGTTGAAGAATACTTAAATTGACAAATAATTTTCTTACAGAATAGTAAACCAGAATTTGCAATTTTAGTTTATTTAAATATGTATTGGTGTAAATTGCAACAATAAAATGGCAAATTATTTTAATAAAAGTAATGGAATGTCCAAGATAAAGCATTAAAAGTGTTTCAAACAGCAACGCTGTTTTGGAAGAATACATATTTACAAAATTAATTATGTACTTCGCTTACCTTGACATCGATCTTGAACTTGCTATCGATATTAGAACAATTAACTCGGAGAAAACATTGGGACTTGTGTGTTAAATAAAAACGTAGGCACATGGTGAATTTAAACAGTTCTAGGAGACGAAAATAGTTTTCCATCGGAACAGGCTATTTCATGCAATTCATTAATTTAAATTTAATCTACTAAAGCATGCATATAAGTAAAAATTTACTATAAAAAGTAACTGCATATAATCCACTTGACCAATGGTCTCGCAATTCGCACTTAGTATCAAATGTATATTCAATATGTCTTCCGAAATTTTACCGCGCGTGGACGCTTTTTAGTGTCAATCTCCAAGCGTAGGTCAACCAGCCATCTCAGATCTATCATTATAACTTAGACATCTCATCTGTTGTTACCGTGAAATCCGATTAGGGCATAATATCTGGATTAACTAACACATGTACGTACTCTGTAAAAACTGACGAATATAAAAAATAATTTATGCAACCCGTTTTGTTGACCGTTAATTACTTCATTATAGGACAAATGCGTAATATACCAAGGGACATTTGCAAACTGGATTCAAGCTCAAAACTGTTTTGTTAAAGACAGAATTTATTTTAAACATTAAATTCTTTCACTCTGCATGAAACTGAAAATATTTGCCTCGGAGTCATGACAGACATCTACTCCGCTGCCGAATTCGAGTAGTGCATGCAATTTGATGTTATATACTGGCTGAAGTTTTTTGTCAGTCTTTCCGTCAGTTAGATCCTATTTAGCATCGGATGTCGAGCTAAAGTTCAAACTTCGTCATCCTAGGTCTGCAATCATGAAATAGAACATCAAGCCACCTTAAGAAGTGTTATTGAATTAAGGTATTTAGGCTGTATTTTATTATGCGTATTTCGCTGGACTAAACAATTTGTAAGCGATGCCAAAAAGCATCCACCTGAAAAACAGACTAAGAATCATAATTTTTAATGTAACAGCAAACTGTTTACAATGCTCGACGTCCGTGGCTTGCCTGACTAATTATATTTTACTTCTTATGAAAATTTTAGTTTGTACTTAGAAAGTACGTACATTCAAATCCTGCCATTACACTTCGAATATATATATATATATATATATATATATATATATATATATATATATATATGAATAAACGAGCCCATGAATAACATTTATTAATAAATCTTATTTCTACCAGTATCTACAGGCAGAAGTAAGATTTATTAATAAATGTTATTCAATGGAGTACGTTGTTTTGTTCTTATATTTAAAAATAATGAAAATAGAAAAGATCAATATATATATATATATATATATATATATATATATATATATATATATATATATATATATAATAAAATTATTGATTCCGGGTACTATTTGATTTATCTATCGTGAAATATATGTTATGTGAGATAATTTTTATTGTACATTAAATGATTAAATACCATTATGACGTGAAAATATTTATGGAATACGTTTTTATTCATTTCTTCACTTCAGGTTGGCATCCCACGATTGCGTGATCGCCTAGTTGCTCAGATTCTCAATAACCAGAGGCCTGACATGACTACGTTCGTTGAGTCTATTCGAACTAGCAACACGGAGTCATAGCTGGCGGAATCGATTGTTCGGTGTTCATGATAATATTTGTCGAAGTGTACTGTTAAAGAATATTAGTGACCTTGCTGTTGTAGGTGATCAAAATATTCGGTTCGGAAAACGAAAAATGGCACATTGCCTCTACTTGGGAAACTGCGCGTTATGATGAGCATATATGTGTTATGAGGTAGATATTCGAGAATTCATTGATTGCTGTATATAGCGATTCGTAAAGCGTACATAAGCTAACAAATAAATAATTAAATTTTACCCATGTCTCGATATATATTTCAGAAGATTTCTCGAAAACCATAATGAGGAATTTCGAAACATTATATTTGAAGCCTAATCCATAAAATGGATCTAACATGTAAGAAAGTTTTCAATAAATCGCTTCACTTTCGGCAAAATTTGTTTTAAAAATGGATTTTCATACTTATAAATTAGCAAAGGGTAAAAGATGTTTTGCTAAATAAGATAAATAATTTTTATGCAACCACTAAATTAAATGCCTAAATACGTTCATTGAATCATAATTGAGAAGAAAACATGAAAGCTGTATTTAATGTACTAAAAATTTATTATGCTCTTTTCCTTTAAAAGAAGACAATTTGCCAATAAAAACATTTTTAAAACTGATATTCTTGGATTCATCTACTTATTTCTACGTTTAAATCGTACCCTACAAAAAGTAAATGCAAATATTTTGTCAAACAACCAATATTCCCGCGATACATTCAAAACGAATATATGACAACAAAAAATTATTTATTGCATGGGTGAAGGCAATTATTATACGAAAATTCGTTGACTCGAAATTAACGCCATTGTCATTATTGTGCGATTGCTGTATTAAGTAAAAATATGACAGTTATCTCTTCAAATAACTAGTACTGATTATACAATTCAGCACTGTCATCGCAACATGTTAAATATTGTTGCGGAGAACTAATATATATGCAAGTATGTATTAGGTGTTGCGAACCTAGTAACCAAAATATAGTGGTTAAAGGGCGTAATACAGGCTCCTACTGATGAGTCGCCAGTAACCATGAAACGAATGTACATGAGATTATACTTTCCTTTCATGTCTTTGGTTTATCCTTCTGGTCACAACTGAACTAATTTTTTACTAATCGCAACTTGTTGTTCTGCTATTTCAAAATAATGAACTTTCCAGATCATGCAAATGACGCTCATTTAAACCTCATTTAGTCAAAACAATTAAATATATATTTAACTAACATGGTTACAAAGAAATTCTAGTTCAATGTACATAAACTTCAATATTGAGGCTTTCTAAAATTTTCAATGAACGTTAAGATTCATCTACAGATGGAATCACAAGAATAGAAAAGATAATGTTTTTAGTAAAACCCCATGTCAAACAATCCTGGTAGATCAACAAATAATTGATAACTTGCTATTTGAAAATGTAATATGTGCTTAAATAAATTTAATCAAAGTTGCGATTTTAATAAAAACACATGACTCATTATGTACACACATTAGTCAGCCTTTCCTTTAGTAGCAGCTGTTATATACTATCCCTTTAGCCCTAGCATTCCAACTAAACATCCTCAATCTGTCATTATAGAACAGATTATGTAGAGAAATTAAATGATTTAATCTGAGACACGACAGAGGCCGATATAACGAAATGTTACAGATACCACGTTACATGGGGAAGTGACATTGAAATGTATAGCTATATAATTAAACGAACATTGGTTGCGTGGGCGGTGATAACAATTACATTTAATCAAGGTTGCGATATTGATATAAACACCTGACCTATTATGTACATGTAAAATGGTATCTGTTCTATAATGCCATATCGAGAATGGTTAGTTTGGATTTTAGGACTAAAAAGATGCTATATAGGCTCTAAATAAAGGAAAAGCTAACCAAGAAGCATTAGTTAGTATATAACTGAAAATTGTGCATAGGGTGAGACAAGGTGAATACGCGATTAGAGCACCAGATTCCGAGGCAAACGTGCACAGGTTGGAGCCCTGTCCGCGGCAAATTCTGGACAGCATGTGATGAGTTCCCAATAATGACGAAACAGGTCTACTGAATGAATTGACTTTTCCACAATATTTAATAATTAGTTTACACTGGTGTGTCTTTATCTTGTTTGCAACCTTGATTAGAGGTATTTATTATCGCTTCTCGTGGAACCAATTTTCGGTAAATTATGTGCTGAAGTTAGGCCATGTATTATATATATATATGAAAGAAAACCGCTGGTTAATACTTTTATATAAGACCAAACAAGTGATCTTTTTGCATTTATTAACAGATTAAACTGATTCTTATTTGCACCGCGTAATTTGAGTGTGAGAAATTTCTGAGTTCACGCTATCTTAATGTTGATCTCATCCAGTGCTAAATAGATGACTACATGAAATTCTGACATCGATTTGCTTAAACCCATTCATGATTATTATTTATTTATGCTTAATTTAGTTTTGCAATAGCAAATTTATTGCCACATATTTAAAAAGCTGCTGAATTGATTAGTATCTGTCTAATAAAAAGACAAATGTTTCTAATGAGGTCTAGGGCGATCGCAATGTGTTCAATCAAACGCGCACACGTTATTATTTTTGAGAAATACCACCATCAGAGTTTCACTATTGCGGTGTAGACAATTTGTTTTCTAAATAAAAATGGGTTTTAACATTATGTCATAACTTAAATATTAATACCACTTACCCTGAAAGGCAAATATAAACTGGATTTCTCCTACCTCACATTTATCATACTTACCATTATTACTCAGAGGCCACTGCTTTAATTCAATCTACACATTTATAAAGGTAGCAATGAATAGTTTCAACATTATTAACTATTTTTTGTATCTTGTATTTGTTTTAAATTTAACTGTCATTTAAAAAAATTATATGCCCGCTCTGATGTAGACATTTAAAAGCTAAAATGTGTCGCAAACTGTAACTAGTGAATGCCTTTTAAAAATATTTCAGCCAAGCAAACATTAAAATTAATGATATTAATACTAAAATTATCAGTTGAATCAATGAAGAAACCTTTTCTGATGAAGTGTAAGCTGTGTAAAGACTATGAACGTGATGAAGCAGGGAATATTCCAGTCAAGAAAAAATACAAGAGTGAACTTCACACTTCCCTCTTCTGTTTGGATCTATTTGGTATGATGAGTGATGGTCCAAAAATATTCTCCATTGAAGACAGAAACTAGGAACCATTACTTGTTGGGATCAAGTTATAATGCAACACACAGTATCACATCAGTTTGCCTATTTTAAAGTTACAAGTAAGACTGTTGATGGTTCAAGCCACATTAAAACATGCCAACATCGCATATTTATTTTGTTTGTTTTCCGTTTTCCATCGTGCTCCGATTACGAAACGTTAGTAACCAAAACATTTTCAATTGAATAAAAATTGGATTGCGGTTTGCTTCAAAAACAGTAAAATTTATTTAATGCTTCTTTGGTGATAATTCATCGGTTCTCGAAAAGTTTTTCAGCTGTAATTTCTTCTGGTAATTTGAAAGACAGCTACGAAGCCAATTCATAAAATGCTTGGAGGCGAATTGAAACGTAATTGATTTCAATAAAGAATCTTGTAAATGTTAAACGCTATGGTATGGAACAAATCGTGGTAACAAAGATGAAGAAGAATAGGGTTTTAGAAAATTAGGCAACGTCTTTTTGATGCAAAGTGTTAACAACAGGCTCTAAAATGTAATTGAAATTTATGTACCCTTTTTGCAGGGAATTAATAGATATATGCAAATGTGTAAAAGCTTTTGCTTGCTTACTAATAAACTAATCCAAATAGGCCCAGAAGAATATACCAAATTCTGCATGAAGAGAAGGCATAATCCTATGTCTACATGCCTTTCGTGTGCACTGGCGACTCGTCAGTAGAAGACGGTACTACGCAATATTC
The DNA here is from genome assembly GCA_029291075.1 of Eudiplozoon nipponicum. NCBI lineage: Eukaryota > Metazoa > Platyhelminthes > Monogenea > Mazocraeidea > Diplozoidae > Eudiplozoon > Eudiplozoon nipponicum. The sequence goes on along the minus strand of JAQBSW010000870.1, from coordinate 13,772 downwards.
CCATTATATATCTTTTAAAGAAATTTAGTATAGATGCACGGTTCGAATTCTTATATAAATTTGTATTTAAGCATTTCTTTCGGATTACATCCGTTAAATTTAAGCCAATGTGTGCTAAATTGAGACAAACACAATTCATTTTATGCATTATTTGTTGCGCATCTAATAACAAATTTGTTCAAATATGTCCAGAAGGATAAACCAAAAATAGCATGAACGTGCACAATTGTTTAATGCTTACTGACGGCTCATCAGTATGAGCCGGTATTACGCCCATTACTCACTAAAAATTTGTTTGAAGATGGTGGAAAAATAGGACACTAATATCTCCTATACAAATGTGTAAACCTGTAGTTGCGAAGCTTACTTGATATATAGTCTTCGACAATGTGAATTCAAAGCTATCTCACTATATATATAATAAATATACCATTTCTATAAAGGTGACCAAAACTATGGCTATTGTGTTAGTGCCCCATACCAATATTATGGAACCAAAAAGGTACATTACACTAACACTATGGTTACCGAGTCGGTACATGTTACCAACATGATGGATATCAATGTACGCTATAGTTCCCCGAAATTGAGAATTACAACTATTTCTGGACACCTGTTACTCCATAAATCCATACACTCTGGTCTTGATCGATATCAGTTATCAAATTTCGCGGTAATCATGACATCATTCAATTAAATATATAACAGTTAGATAATATTTGTGGCGGAGAACTAACATATATGCAATTTTGTATTAGGTTCTGCGCACCTAGTAACAAATTAGTTCAAATATGATCAGAAGGATAAACTAAAACAGCATGAACGGAAAGTAAAATCACGTGCGCATTAGTTTCGTGCTTACTAGCAATTCATCAGTAAGAGCCGGTATTACGCCCTTTTAACCACTATATAACTGATATCGATGAAGGTCAGAGTATATTGATTTACTGGAGTGACAGGTGTTCAGAAATAGTTCGAAGTCTCAATTTTGGTGAACTATAGAATACATTGAAATCCATCGTATTGGTATCACGTACCGACTCCGCAACCATAGTGTTATTATCATGTACACTTTCGGTAATATAATTTTGGTATCGGGTATTGACGTAGTAGCTATAGTGTTGGTTTCGTTTACAGAATCGGTATATATTATATACAGTGAGTTAGCGTCGAATTCCAAATGTCGTGACTTTATACGATGTTACCGTCACTACTGCAAGTTTACACATTCGTCTAGGAGATTGTACCGTCGAATTTTCCGACATTCCACACCCAAATATATAGTGAGCAGAGGGCGTAATACCGACTCCTACTGATGAGTCGCCAGTTACCACGAAACGACACGATTATTCTTTTCCGTTCATGCCTCTTTGTTAATCTTCCATCATATTTGTCTATTTGTTACTAGGTGCGCAACACCTAATGAATAATTATATATATATATATATATATATATATATATATATGTATATGTATATATATATATATATATATATATATATATATTAGTTCTTTTGCCATATGTATCTAAGCCCAATTCCTGTATATTCATATATGTTTGTTGCATAGATATTATATATGCAATTGTTTATTATGTATTGTTTATCTAATAACACACATCAGTTCAAATGAAGCTGTAGAAATGTGGACCAGTCTGCATGAAATAAAAGGTATATAATCAAATGCATATGCGCCTCGTTCCTACTGGTGACGTTTCAGTCGGATTCGATACATGCTATGCCTACTGCGTATTTTGTCATAAAATTTTGGGCAGTTTTATTGTGTATAGCTATCATTTTGCATTGAATGTCGCCATGATTACCAAGAAAAGTGATAACTGACGTTGAACTTGGCCAGGTTATAAGGTTTTGTTTGTGTAGAAAGTAGTCAAACTTAGTTTATATATTTAATTTTTGGATTGAGTGAATAGTAAAAATTGTTAGTTGGATTTGAAGGGCTTGAATACACATTCGTATAGGAGATTTGACCGTCCACCTGTCCCATATTTCTTGACCAAATATATAATTAGTAATAGGGAATAGTACTGGTTCCTACTGATCAGTCGCCTGTAAGCACGAAACACATGTTGACATGAGTTATAATTACATTTTTTATGATTTTTGTATTTAACTCTGGTCATATTTTAAAGCATTTGCTATTTCGGTGCGTAATGGCCAATATATACTTAAAAGCCCAATTTCTTTAAAATTTTCTTTGTTCAATTTTTTTGGGGCGAAGGGTTATATGCTGAAAATTTATATAGAAACTGAGAATTACCAGTAATTTACATATAGTCCAGACCGCGATCTAGCAATGATATAAGTGTAAACATTCAGTTGCAAACGGATTAGTTACTCTAAATAAAAACACAAACTAGAGCTCGTTTAGCAATTCTTTGTGTAAATTGACTGCTAGCTGCTACGCTGTCGATTTGAACTTCTCTAAATGTTCTTCCTACAAGTTAAATTTCCTTATATAAGAACGAAGACATGGTTTGGTGGATGGGGAGCCTTTCGAACCAAGATTCTTTGGAGTACGAGTCTCTTGCCCAACTACCGTGTTCATTCAGTTTGCATTACAAGTCAATTAACTATTGCATAGTATGATTATTAACAGCTTTTGTGAAACGGTTTTTTTCACGCAAGTCGGATAGAAACAGATTTGAAATATCATCGATAAGGCGCCTACTAAACACAAAACATAATTCAGGACTCACATTTTCCTTTCCTCCTAAAGGAAAGAATAAAAAGTTGGTGAATAAATCATGAAACAATTAATAAAACAAAATGCCCTATTTCAGTGAAAGGAGTAAATCACATAAAATGATTTTATCTCAGAAAACTGTTTATATGAACTCACGCCATCACAGAAATGATATCTGAAAAAAACCCGTGACAGGTTAATAGAAACGAAGAAAACTGGTTTCGCTAAAATTTAATTTCAGCTGTATAATGATATATTTTATAAGATGTGTGAGCACTCCGTAAATCTAGGTGTAATAATCATCAATAACAATCATTATAAAACCGACAAGGATGCTCAACTCGTAAAAAATAAATGTAAAATTACATGACTATAGTTAGCATATAATAATAATAATGGTGATGATGATGATGCTTATAATAGTACTCATAATAATAATAATATTTAATATTATTATTATTAGAATTATTACAATAAATATTATTATTATGATTAGTAGTACTAGTTGTTGTTGTTGTAAGAGTATTGGTAAGATACTTTTCTAGAAAGAAAATAGTACTAAAACGTATAATAGTAATTTAATAGCAATAGTAATAAAGCATTAATAATATTAATCTTATTATTAATAATAAAAGGTAAAACATACAGAATAGTGATGATGATGATAATAATAATGATGATGATGATGATTATGTGCATGCTGTTGTTAGTAATGTGCTTGCTAGCAAGAGGAATACTAGAGTATTGATTATATAGATGTCAGACGACATTAAATGTGTCATCTGAGAAATTATTCTATTTTTCTTATTCCTTAATGCTTAAGAAGATTGATCAAGCTCGTCAATACAGATGCTTATACAAAGGTTTGGACCCTATTGAATATGCAACTGAAGTAAAGCCTTGATTTTAAATTAATAAATTTCATAACAACGTTAAAACTGGAGCTAGTATTATTAAGACTTCCGTATGAAATTGGCGTCAAATTAGTGAAAATTCACAGAATATAATTTCGCTTTTAGTTAGTCAGGTTATTCCCTGCAGCATAATAAATTCGTCAGAATTTTCCTAATACGGCTACAAAGTAATTCTAATTAAATGTGCATTAACTTGATTGAAGATTCAACAATGATTGGCACGAGAATGAAGTAATGGGAATTGGAAGTCTATTTTTGAAGTAAACCACTACAGTTACATGGATAGTGAGGATAAATCTTTCAGCAAAGTGGTTAGATAATTCATTGCCATAAAACTATTACGGAAAGTACTCATAAAAAGGAAATGTAATGTCGTATTTGCACGACTAAATCCAGGCAATTTCCGTTCTCTCGCTTATTAGTGAATATAATGTGAATGACTTTTTTTTCCTATTTGCATATATGCCGACGAAAAAATGAAACGTTGGAGCGTTGAAATAGACAATGCTCAATGACGATTGTTGATGCAAATGCCATGGTACAAGACACGTAATTACTAATGATAGATTGGTTATAGAATGATTTACAAGGGCTTAATAAGCAATGACAACTTTCAAATGATTTTATACATAGTACGATAGTAAAAACAAAATCTGCTTACATGAATGTTGTGTTCTTTTAATACATAAGTTATCTGTTCCAAAATTTTGATAGACGATTGCGCAAATAATCTCCAGAATGCTAATCATCTTAAATTTTTACACGTGATAAATACTAGATTGCAAACATCAATTGATTTAAATTAACCTTTTATCCAATAGCATGTTCCTATGTAATATATATATATATATATATATATATATATATATATATATATATATATATATATAATTGACTAATAATTGATATTCTGTGTTGCCTTGATGTGCATTTCCAAACGGGGCGAAAAATTCTTTTAATCGAGAAGAAATTTTCTGTATTTTTGTAGAAATTCGCATTGTTCTCTTGACATAATCATCAGCACAGTGTTAATCAATCATAAGTTTATAGTAAGATCCTTTAATGATTAGATTGAAAAGCGTGGATGTAGAGAAAGTTTTTCAAAAATACAAAACTGAAATCAAATCCAAAGAGTTAAGGGAGTAGTATGCGTGAAGCATTTTTTTGGTTAGTTCTTCGTGGTATATTCTGTGAACTGATGAATATTGTATCAGATGCAGACGATGCCAATGATTGTATGATTCTTTTAATCATTTTAATATTTTGGCAAATCAAGTTTTCTAAAAATATTTTTTTCGCGGCAGTTTATTTCACAATTACTTGAGCTTTGTTTGTTAAAAATGCTGTTGCATTCCCGTTAATGCTTTCTTTGCCATACGTCGACATTCGTCTTTTTCTTATGACTATTCTACTTAACAATTTTAACAGGTACGCGACAAATTCTAAACAATATATGAAGAGTTCCCGATAAGGTACAGTATTGTATCCAATACGAAGAATTTGAATTGAAATTAAGGATACATGTGTGAGTATCATATATATTTTTATTAATTTGTGGTCCGGGAACGGCAGCTCACCCAATGACTTATTTAAAATCATGAATTGGATTTCGCTCACCTGGGTAGCTAAGTTTAAGGAATTTTTCATCTTGTTCGCTCAATGATTCTAAATGATGAATTTTATCTATGGACTGGGCATACAATTTTTGGTTTAGAAAATGACGCCCTAAGTTTTTCGAGTAACTCATGAAGTTATTTACTACAGAACCACAATGGTTATACCACTGTAGCTCACATAATTTGCTGATAAAATTCCCTATCAAAAATATATATATATATATATATATATATATATATATATATATATATATATATATATATTCATCATTATTCTTATATTTATCTAATTGATATTTTACTTCTTCCTGTTATTTGTTGGCAATCAACCAGGAAACTCCGAATCCATTTAGTGCTTAGACAAACTTACGCGGGAATGTGATTACATCCAACAGAATTATTATCAAGTATAGGCAAACGCACACACACACGCACAAACATAAAGACGCACTTTTATACGATGAAACATTAGTAATATTTACGAAATCAACCAATAATCAAAAGTGAAATCATCCAATGAAGTGTTTACCTTTTTATTAATTCATGTTGTGGGTAGTTTTACTATGCTGTGCGAGGGGTCAGGCACAATGAGATTTTAATTCATTTTCAGCTCGCATACTTGATTTTAAAATTGTTATAACCACCCGCGCAATTAACGACTGTTTATTCCATATGTTGTTTTACCTTCTTACGCAACTGTACGCTTGTCTGCCATATGCCTGTCTGTTTTTCTACTAAGTCGCTACTACAGATAATTTTGAAATTTGTTCTATGCAGCTTACGTAGGACAGCATTTCGAGCAACATTTAGTAAGAATGACTGCCGATGACAATAAATTCCTATCACTTGACCAATGTGAGTTTGCAGATAAATATTGCGCAACTCTGAATTATTAATTGTTTTCATGCCAGCTGTCTGTGTGTTTTTATCTTCTGATACTTTGATTTTTATTCGATAACTTTGGCCAATAAGAGCACGCTAATTTATGGCCGCAAAAATTGATAGCATATTGCGTTGTTTTATCGTTTTTTTTATTCTGATACATGTCTTCCGCATGTGATAGAAGCACTTCTGTTATCGATATAAAAGTTGGCGTTTGTTGTGGGGTTATTTCTGATTCGAACGAAATTTTAGATGCATAATTCATTTCTGCTATCTTTTCACTCTGTCTTTATTAAGTTTTGATGATTAAAATTGACTTTGAAAGTAAAGCACAATATCCGCGAGACTTTTACTGGTGACAACAGCATATCTGATTTGCCATACCTTATATATGCATTACAGTGTCATCCGTGTAAGTCAGTTTGCCTTGATGACGACCATCAAAGGCCGAAAACATCAGTTCGTACGATCAACAGTAGTTCTGCGATTTTAGGCGCCTAGTTGATTATAAATAGGATTGGTGTTTATTTCACTTACGCAAACTTGATTTCAAGAATACACTGAACAGTTATTGAGAACAACTTCTGTGTGGTCATATCCCGTACGATTAGCTATATATAAAATTTCTCGTATATTGTCATAAGTTCTTCACACTTGTGCGCGCAAATTGTTATAACGTTTATTAATCATGTGATCTGTTAAGGCGAATTTCTTCACTGTGGCTAACTCATTATACTAGTAAGCTTCTGAGTAAAACGTTTATTAATACTGCTAATCGTCCATTTCCTCCTCCTTCCTATGTAGGTACTGTTACAGATATATCTATACTTGTAGACGATAGACAATCGGTATGTTGGTAGAAGCTACTGCATACTAAATTTGATTTCCATATATATTCAATGCGGTTTGATCCACGCTAGTCAGTTTGCCGTCGTACTCTGATGATGATCATGGAAGGTCGAAATGCGTCAGTGCGTTGCGGCTGGCGGTAGTTTTGTTATGTTGTTCAACGACTGGTTAAATACAATGGGATTGGTGTTTACTTCAAGCTCGCAAACTTGATTTAAGAAGAAATTAATAGTTTGAACATTTATCATTGTTTGGAAATCTGTTACTTAATTTTATTTTTAGTTCAGATCGGTTATAAGAATTCATTGAAGATGCTTTAAAATAATCAAATTCTAAGCCAACTTTGTCTCTTGCATAAAGATCTAATGAGAATTGTAATTTTCAAAAATTTATTAAATGCATACATTTCTTTGTAATATTTGTCGAATCATGGCTGGCTCAAATTCATTCTGTCATGGCTAACTGCATTCCATATCGGATCATTAAACGAAAAGCACAACGTCTTCACATTTGATGCTAAAGTTTGTCAGATTATACAATAAATACAAACTTCACATATGAATACAAATAGGCACCGATTAGTAAATCGATCTGATAGCGGAAATATACTAATAAAGACAGAGCACTGAAATAAGCATAGAAATCATAATAATCAAAGAATTAGCTTGGCTATAAAACGATTATGCTGGAAAAAAATTTCATGGAATTTCCCACGAGAAATTGGATTGGATTTATTTCTCGTAGACTTATTTCAATCAAGTTTTTGAATTTAAAATAAAACCAAACACATTTTTCATTTTGAAATTCGCACAACCTCTAAACTCAACTGTCAGCTAATCTACTGAAACGTAAAGTGGGGCTCTGTGGAAAACTATGAAAGAATAAACATAATTGGATTGGCGTTTATACCAAGTCTGTAAACTTGAGTTTAATCTTGATTATCAACACCCACAGAATCAATGAACCATTTATGGAATAACTTACTTGTACCGATGATGATCATGAAATGTGGAACCGCGTCAATACGAGTACTGCCGGTAATGTTGCTCGGTTATGTGAATGGTAATTTGAAAATTCTGTTTATTTATATTTCGATTCAGCTATATCTATTTGAATAATTTCTATAACCAACTGCACATTTAATAATTGATTATTGTTTTATAGAACTAAACAATGTTTAGCAGATCACGCGCATTGTAGACTAAAATTGACTCTTAGTTTAAATATCAAAATAAACATTTTAAGCATCACAACTCGTAATAATAATACTTAACCAAATATGATTTAGAGAGAGCTTGATACCGACGTGGACGGTCTGGTGATAACATAAAAATAGGCAGTCAAGAAAATATGCTATAATTCGTTGTTAGCGCAAACTGGTCTTCAATTATGATAAATTTTTGAAATGATCTCTAACTGGAACAGAACGTTAGACGTCTGAATTGCGGTAAACATCAAAAAGTCTTTACATATTGGTGAGATAGATAGCATGAGAGGATCTGATGAAGGGCAATCTGACATCAAAATTTACTTGAAAGTAACATTACTCTTATTCAATAATTGATTCCAAGTTTGTGTTTTAACAAACTTAATGATAAAGCCATAATTGCGTCAGTGCAGAAGCAGATTTACTCCTAAAATATAGAGAAAACCAATTCATTGGTAACTATTGAAAGAAATGTGTTTCCCATTAATTGATAATTAACGAGTAAGCAAACGGATAAGCTGTCAATTAGTTATAGGGCAGCTATAAAAAATAAAAATATATCAATAAATGCGCCGCAAACTGATATGCCTACATGGGTTGGAGCAAACCTCAAACCTTGCCAATCAATAAACTTGAATTGCATCAGCAACAGCTTTTATTTGTAAAATAACTCGAATATTGGAGTAAACACAAGACCATTATTTTATAAAATATATAAAGCACTCATCAATAGTTAATGGCTTGCTTTTGGATTACTAGACTCGTCTCTGCATTTCCTTAGCATAAAAATATCGCGACAGCATTGTATATGATAAAGCAAAGCCAAGTCTGAACGCCAAATATCTCTGACATCATCAATGATGGTAAAAATAATTTCGCGTTATTTGGCTATTCGTTCAATATAAAAATTATCAAGTTTCTTATTCAGTATTTAATCAAATTTCGTAGTAAAATCTAAATAATTTATAAGCCATTCATTGCAGTAAACATCTTCAAATTGTTTTTCGGGTCATTTTGGTTGAAGTGCAGTCATTTTAAGGCGCAAAACAATTTCGCTTATTTAAACTAAAAATTTGTAGTAAAATGTAAATTTACCAACGAAAACAATTACATTGGCTTGAAATTGCGTTGAATTTATATTAATTTGCCTGTCTGATTATCAGTCAATTTACCGGTCTCTAAGGTTTTCGATCTCTCTGTATCTGTCTGTGTGTCGATCACGCGACCTGGTTTCCTAATTAACCCATAATTTTTCGACACATCTGTTTTATTTCAAATATCACCTTTAATTTGTTTAATCGAATTTAAACAGTCTGCATCAAATTAGATAATTTATTTTACATATCTCGTGTTGAAGCTAGTCAATCAATCAACCGTTTTACAATGATAATTATGTAATGATTCATAAACTTAGGGCACTGTGGATGGATTTAACTTTAAAGTAATCCTTTTGTTTACCCAAAACGTAGTAAATGGTGGCGAATGACAATTATACACCAAACAAGGTGTTCGTCTTCATTACATTAGTAGCAAGGACCGCTTCTGAAAGAAATCAAACCCACGACGGTTTAGTTCAGAGCTATCATAGATGTCGTCAACGATACAAAATCCACGCGTTTAGTGCATTGGTAAGTGTCATATCTACAGATTTTTACTCGCCCTTCTGGCAATTGGACACCTGTATGTATTTTCACTTCGCTATCCAAGCCATGCAATTAAAAGACAGACATCCCTAACGGGAGATGTGATATTTCTTCATTGAGATATGGTGGGACGTGAATATTGGTAAAAGAAAAAAATGCATAATATAGAAAATGCAATTCATCTATTAAACCTTGGTTTCGTTTTCATCGGCAAGAGTTGCGTGTGTCTCATTAAAACAGTGGTGAATTAATACATGCTTTTTGTTATGTTATTTGACTGCTGGCTAAATACAATGGAATTGGTGCTTACTTCAAAATTGCAAACTTGATTTAAAGAGTTGTTACCACCACTCGCGCAATCATCGATTGTTTAATCATATTATCAATATATGTACTGAAAACCACAAAAATGTTAATGTTCGTGACCGCACAGAAATTGTGCAACCAACATTTCCTGTCAAATACAATGTATGCGTGACAAATAGATGTGGTAGCCGCATATCTAATTGTGCTTTCTATATATATGCATTGCGGTTTCATCTTCGATAGTCAGTTTGCCGCCGTGATCTGATGATAATCCTGGAAGATCGAAACGCGTCAGTACGTGTGACCGAAGGTAGTTCTGCTATGTTGGCTGACGAATGGTTAAATGCAATGGGATTTTTGTTAACTTCAAGCACTCAAACTTGAATTAAAGAGATGTAGAAGAAGTTGAGGGCATTGTATATTAGACATCAGCTAAATATATATGTACGATTATATTGCCTTTATTTAAAATGACATAATTTTATTATATATGTATTGACGGAAAAAAATAAATTATGCGTTAGGTTGTAAATAAAATTGAACAACGACACAGCATTTTTACTTATTAAGCACTCATACAAAAGCTGTCAGAATTAGCGCAGCCGAAAATCGAACCGGGGTACAATTGGTCGAGTCTTACAATACTTTACCTACGTCGCTATAACCATGAATTGTATGCAGTTTTATTTTATACATTATGGAACGGTTTTAAATATGCCAAATATTCCAGAGATTACCGCGACTAATCTGGTAACATAGCTAAACATGCTTGCCCTATAGCGGCGACAAAAACGATCTGGTTGGTGAATTGCATTTGCAATCTTATGAATGTTTAGCTTTTAAAGGATATATATATATATATATATATATATATATATATATATATCTACCTATTGTTTGTGTGTACTTGTATGTATTTCATAGGTTTTTGGCTTATATTTTATCATACAAAGAACTGAGATCTTTCTCATTTTCTTAAAAGTATATACATTTAACATCATGACTTTTTAAGAAGAAAATGAGAAAAAACTGATTCTTTATCTGATAAAATTTCTTTTGATTTTTGCACATGGAAAGTATACTAAGAATTTTATTAAGGCTCACATTCCAAAATAATATACCCTTTAATAATATAATAATAAAAATTTTATATTTGTTGATAATTCATATTTGACAAAATGAATAACTGGCCAAAAAATGCCAAAAGATAGAAACGTTACTTGAAAACAGCTGTGGTTCATGCATAATTTTTGGCTAATTACCTATCAAGGGGAAATTAGTTGCTGGTTGCTAGACAAAATAAAATGTATTACATATATAACGGCGTTTAAAGAAATAAAAACCAATTCGAAAACCAATGAAAAATGTGAGTTTAAGGTTAATGTGACAAAACAACGAAGTTTGAAAATATTAAGTATACGGAAAATAAATAGTTAAATTAAATTACAGATGTATGATAAATATCTGCTTAAACGAAATAAGCTCACTTAGGTAGGTATATAAAACAACGCTTCTAACTAAAAACACTGTCTGTGCCCGATAGCATAATGTATGGGAGTACTGTGGTTATATTAATAGATTAAATAAGTACGATACAGAAATTTTGATGAATAATGATAATGAATGTACATACAGCCTCAACTGTCAACTCAACTCTCAAGCGAAATTATCAAACTGTCAAATGCAGATTTAGAATGGAATATACCGAAAATTGCAAAAAGCTCCAATGTTCCTCTAAACCGATGTTTTAAATAGTCAGATATATATATATATATATGATGTCCATGCCGTTTTAATTAACACAGTATTCTTATAATTAGGAAAACAACACAAATAACAAAGTGGATAAAGGCCATTTATTTCGTGAATACTAAACATCTCTTATACAATCATACATATTTATACATTTTGGGTTGTCAATTGGTTATGTTATTGGTGACAAATCTGACTCGTTATTACTGCTGTTTCTGGTTTTGACTAGTAGGTGAGTGTGTATGCGTTTGTGTTTGTGTTGTGTATGTGTGTTTGCATGTAAAGGTCATTCTCGCAGTATTGCGAAGTGATGTCTGAGATCTTGTCATGATTGTTTTGATAACTTGAGAGTTAGCCCTTTGTGCAAATTGTTCACTGTTATCTATACAAGTGCTATTTTTCCCAGTATAGTTAATCGTTTCTCCCCGCTGCGCAAGGGTGCTATTTTCGCTTGGTAACAACGCTAACGTTGATTGTCGTGTTAAACGCTCACACTGTTTGGAGACTTCTGTCATCGTATGCGCCTCTGTTATCTCAACCTCACCTTGTTGCCAATCCGATTGTACGTTTGTTGATTCTAGTCGAGGGCCTGTTGGTTCTTGGCTGGATACTAGTAGATTGTTGTTGAATTTTGTTATCCTTGGCCAGTCGATAAGGATATCATGTTGATGAAACTTTTGAATGTTAAGTTCAGGTGCTTGTTGTTTTATGTAAAGCGCTTCGTAGATAAAAAGTAATTTTTCAGATTTTGCTTTATGTAGAATTGTGAAATTGGTCGAATTGACAGGGTGCCCCGTTGCCAATATATGATCGGAAATAGCTGATTTTCCTGACGGTGGCAAGCCTTTGTTAATCAATTTCTGTGGCAAATGTTGCTGGATTCTGCTTATCAATTGCTTCTTCGTACGTCCGATATATGTGCTACCGCACATACATGAGAATTTATAGACTATGAATGATTTGGAGAGAATGTCAATTGATCTTTGGCATCCAACCTCATGATTCTCTGTGTACTGAATGTCATATTAACTTTAACACTGGGAAAGTTGTCCTTAGTTATTCTATTCAGCCGCCGTGCAATTATTGAGGCTGGTATGTCGCCTCTAAATGGTAAGTTTAGGAAAACCTGCTTGCCGGTGTCCTCTCTAGTACGAATTTGCCGTGGTCTAATGTTGACATCAATGAACCGCTCTGGGTAGTTGTTCATTAGCAGAATATTCCTGAGGTAGCCCAGTTCTTCCTCAATCTTGTGTTCAGAGCAGATCTTTCTGATTCTGTTCGCTAGGTTGTTTACTAAGTTTCTTTTGTGGGATTTTGGCACACTACTGTTGTAATGAATGTATTGTCCAGTGAAAGTGGATTTTCTATGTATGGCCAGTGTCAAATCTCCGTTTGCTTCTCGAGTGAGTTTGATGTCAAGGAATGGGAAACTGTCGTCTTTCTCTACTTCGAGAGTGAATTTGATGTCTGGATCGACTCCATTTGCTTGTTTGAGGATTTCGGAAGGGTCTGCTGCTTCTGCGATGAACAACAAGATATCATCTACATACCTTTTGTAGAATGCGCACTGGTCAATTATACCTTTCAGACTGGTTTTTTCCAGGTGATACATGTATACATCTGCCAGGAGGGGTGCGATGCAGCTTCCCATAGCTACACCATTGATCTGGCGGTAGTATATACCTTCGAAAGTAAATTGCACGTTTTTAGTACATGCTAATATGAGGTCTTTGATGTCATTGGTGTCTATAGGGAAGTCAATAAACTCATTTTTGATGAGATCACACAAGATCTCCGTTGTCTTATCCAGTGGTATGTTTGTAAATAAGGATGAGACGTCAAGCGAGACCATCTTATTCTGTAGGATGTTCTTCTCCTTCAATTCATTTGCTAGTTCGAA